>VMDO01012842.1:0-60589 GCA_007922755.1 Pedetes capensis
CATTCTGCCCTCAGGAATTTCAGCAAGAAGAAAGCATGCAAGGCTCTGGTCTCTTTTGCCAAATGATGTATTTCTAAACGAATAGGCTTGCTCTGTGGGGGTCACATAGTCTTGTTTATTTTTTCACAGAGAACACTCTCCTCTGAACAGATACACTTACTAAGCATCACTTAATTCTTTCTTTTAAACTAAACTGAGTGCATTCAGCCCAGGCCTAAGCAGGGTTGCCTGGGCTCTGTTCTCAAATCCAGATGCCATCTGCGTGGGGACCGGCACATGGCGGTACCTGGGCGCCACCTACTGGGTGGCTGCCTTCAGTTCACCAGCTGCCTGAGAGCAGAGGACAAGGAGCCTGAGAAGGGATTCAAGCAGCTGACAACCTGAGGGTGTGTTCGCAGAATGCCTGATCCTGATACTTGTGGTGCTGGGGATCAAACCCGGGTCCTCCAGAAGTATGGAGTGGTGCTCTACCAACTGAGCTAAAGCCCCAGCTCGCGTGATCTTGATACTAAAGAGAAGTTTTGCCTGGTCTTGCCTAAGATCAGTAGTCTAGGGGAGAGTATGGGGTCCCAGTGAGGGGAAGAAATATTCCCCAAATGGGCTGCTGAAGCAGTTGTCTTCCACCTCCTCTGGGAAGTCCTCCTGTATTTCAGGGCACCCTCCCTGAAAAAGGCAGATGCCTCCTCTGTGAGCCCATTGCTCTTCTTGGGCTTCTTGCACTTCAGGGAACACTTGCTTTGTGTGATGAGCTTCTCCTAAGCACTGACATCTTTCAATCTGCCTATGTGAGCACCACGCTTCATGCAAGGAACATCTTATGAATGTCTGTACACAAGCCGGTGGGTGGGGAGGCAGAGGGAAGAGCTGAAAGGAGGCCTGACCAACCACATAAGCCCCTGACACAGCAAGGTCTGAATGCTTGATGAAACAACGTGTGCCACT
Organism: Pedetes capensis; assembly: GCA_007922755.1. Classification (NCBI taxonomy): domain Eukaryota; kingdom Metazoa; phylum Chordata; class Mammalia; order Rodentia; family Pedetidae; genus Pedetes; species Pedetes capensis. The sequence goes on from VMDO01012842.1 coordinate 943, forward strand.
TGCACTTCTCATTTATTATCAGAACTTGGTACCCAGACTCTACTCATCAGCATCATCCGTTATCATCAAAATCATTCCTGCACTCTTTACTGATTAGCCCCTTCGTGTAGCAAAGGCCCACAAGGGAAGATAGGGAAAATCAAACACAAAGACACCTCCCAGCAGTGACAAATGATCCAAGAAACTAAAGGAGGGGGTGTGCTGGAGAGTGTTGAAGAGCAGGGTTTTTCTGAGGTGACCACTAAGCTGAGAGAAAGAGCAGGAGAAAAAGTCAGCCATCAGAGTATCCAGGTCAAGGTTCTGGGCAGGCGGGAGCAAGTGCAAGCAACTTGGGGTTTCTAAGGAAGTTCCAAAAGGGCCACAATTGAGGATATGCACAATTACATAAAGATTCCATTCTAACCACACATCTAAATTTTTTAGAATTATACAGAATCTGTTCACACAGGCCACTGCTTGAAGTCAGTCAGTTGGACTTAGGTAAGAACTTTAACAGTAACCCTACTTAACCTGGTGTTAGACATGCACTCTCTAATTAGGATAACATATTTACGTGTACCCATCGGGGTGTCTATTTAGTTCCATAGGGGAGAATTGAAGAATGAGAATTTATATTTACCAACTCTACATGCCACTCCACATACTCAATCTAGAGAACCACACTGATAGCCAATGTGCATTAGCAAAAAGCACAGAGAAATGAACTTGTCCAGGCATCCACAGAACAAAGCAGCAGAATCAACATTTAGAATGGGGCAGTGGCAGTCAAGGAGTGATAGAGAAGGGATGGTGACATGTTAGAACTCAGGCTGTGGAGAGCTGGTGGCTAGAACAGCAGAATTGAATTTCAGAGGGGTAGAAGGCTCTTTGGTGGGTCAGAAAGATGATACCATTATCTGCAGGATTAGGCCTTGAGAGTTAGCTTGAGTTTTCCAGAAGAATAGAAATGGTTTTCACATCTAAACAGAAAACCTGTCAGAAAGCTAGGTGCCATGACACATGCCTGTAATCCCAGGGACTCAGAAGGGTGAGGCTGGCAGATCATGATTCTAAGGTCAGAGGCAGCCTATGCAACTTAGTAAGACCCTGTCTCAAAATAAAAAATAAAATAAGAGTCTGGGTACAGCTCAGTAGTGGAGCACCTGCCTAGCATATGAGAAGCCCTGGGTTCAATCCCCAGTACTGGGGAAAAAACAAAGAAACAAATAAGCAAACAAAACAGTAAAAACCAATGTGACAGCTCCAGCTCTCTCGATGTGTCTAGTGCTCCCCTCACACTGGCCTCTGAGGCACAGTTTGGTTTAGGAAGTTTGCATGATATAGGAGTGAATCCACATGGTTGTAATAGTTGGAGCTTCCCAGCCCAGAGTAGGGAGGCCATATGCTGTGGATACTGAGCCAGCTCCTCTTGAATTCTGGACACCCTCCCACCTCCACCTCTGGGGCTAGAGAGGCCACAGTCTTGGAGGGGGCGACTGGCCACAGTGCAGGAAGCTGACTGACCACTGACTCTTTGCACAGACTTCTGGGTTGATGCAGTGATGGGGAAGTAGTGGTGGCAGGAGGGACTGTTCTCAACCACTTTACAGAAGATGTAGTCCCATTATCCATTTTATCTAGAAAGGTCCAAAATGTCTAGCTGCATTTGAAATCTCTGCTGACCTGTATGGTGGCCACAGCCACATGTGACTCTTGAAACATTAATCTGAGTTGAGATATGCTGTAAGTATAAGCTATACACCAAATTTCAAAAATTGATATAAAAACAATGTTGTTGTTGTTGTTGTTAGGTGCTGTCGAGTCGGTATCCAACTCATAGCGACCCTCTGTTCAACAGGGGAAACACTATTATCAGTGCTTCTCTGCTGTGCATAGGGTTTTCAAAGGCAGATTGATTTTTGGGAGGGGGTTGCCAGGTCCTTCTCCCAAGCCTACAGCTTCTGGTGTTCCCAGGCGGTCTCCCATCCAGGTACTAACCAGGCCCAACCCTGCTTAACTTCCGAGATCTGACGGGATCGGATGCCACAGGGCTATGGCTGCAGGAAAAACAATGTAAAATACTAATAATATTTATATTGGTTACATGTTGAAGCACCAATATTTTGGATATTTGGGTGGAATAAAATATATTCTTAAACTTAATTTCACCTGTTTCCTTTTCTACTCTTTTAGATGTGGCTACTAGGAAATTTTAAATTATACAGGCAGCTCATGTTTGTGGCTCACATTATATGCTTGCTGGACAGTGCTGAGTCTAGACAGATCTAACTATAACCATCCCACAACTGTCCTGGTATTCAGCCATGTGGCCACAGAGACCAGGCATCTCGGTCACTCCCACCTTCCAACCACTCTGCTGCCCACTTCCTGAACAGCCAACGCAGCAGAGTGGACTTAGTGCATCTAAACTTGTCTGGGCTATAGCTCCTGGGTCTGGCATTTTTTAGCTTTGTGATTTGGGGGAAGTTGTCTTATCATTTGGCACCTCAGCTTCCCATCTGTAATACATTTATCCCACTCACAGAGCACCCCAGCTCCTCAGCCTGGTGCTCACATTTGCTTTAGATTCCTTCTAGATGTACTGCCCAGACCTCTCCTTTCTCCATCATTTCCTGAACCTCTGGGCCTTTCCAAGCCATCCCATGCTTCTTATTCCATTAGCTAATGATTAAAAGCATTAACACAGAGAAACACTCAGAGCAGTGCCTGTCCTGTAAAGAGGAATCAAGGAATGGTAGAAAAACATACTGAGAGTAATAGCAACAGTAACAAAGAAAAGATGCATCTTCCTCAGCATTCTTAGCTTCTTATACTCAGATTTTAACCTTCCCACTGGAGTTTTACTTCTTTGAGGCAGGGCACATCCTTGTAACCTTGCTAGACCTAAGACACAGTGGACATCCAAAGACTGTTGAAGGAATAAATGTATATTTCTCTCTCTCATTCCCATCTCCCTGTCTAATCACACAACAGCCCATGTGACTGGCAAATATTTCATCTAGAATAGACTCTCTCTGGCATCTTTCTTTGTCTCCTGGGCTTCTGGACACAGAGCAGACAGCTTTGGGCACATTTCGATGTGGGCTTTGTGGAAATGAGTCCCAGATTTTGCCTGTCCAAGGCTCCTCCTGGAACTTTGCTATTGCTTCGGCTGCTGGAAGTGAACCTGCTGTGTGTTCTCACGGGGATTTGATCAGGTCCAAATTCCAGGCCTCTTAGGGGACAGGTGGAAATCAACTTAGGTGTCCTTTTCTTCTACAAGGGAGAAAATTAGACAGTAACCAAAATCTCAACAAAAATATAGATCATACTAATGGTAGGCCCTTCTTGGTCCTTTCTCCCTCACCCCTGTTGGGAAAAAAAAAGAAGACATATTCAGGGCTCTACATTCTAAGAAATAGCCATAGACACAAAGGAAAAACTAACAGCAAAGTATTCTAGACAGTACACTCTGAAATATTTTTCGCCTGACAGTGGTGAAGATCAAGAAAAAAAAGACTTGCAGCATGTGGCATCCGATCCCGTCAGATCTCAGAAGCTAAGCAGGGTTGGGCCTGGTTAGTACTTGGATGGGAGACCACCTGGGAACACCACGTGCTGTAGGCTTGAGAGATGGACCCAGAAACCCACTCCCCCAAATCAATCTGCCATTGAAAACCCTAGGAACAGCAGAGAAGCACTGACAATAGTGCTTCGCCAGTTTTAAGTAGGGTCGTTATGAGTCAGATACCCACCCAACGGAACCTAACAATAACAACTTGAATCCTACTTGCTGTGCTGGGGTTCCACTTCCCATCCAGACAGGTGCTGGTCCCCATTATGGAGCGCTGGCTAGCTCCATTAGCTCTTGGCATAATGCAGGACCAGGCAGACTAGGAACTCATCAAGGGCTTGTCACATCAATATCGATGACTCTATCAGGAAGTCACAGGCTGGTGGCAAGGGGAGAGTGGTTGAGAAACGCTTGGAGCTGGATGACAGAGAGCCCGATTATCACAGGAAAGTATGACCTCAGCAGCCTCACCAATTAAATTCAAGTGAGTCTGCTGAGTAAGGCTCCTAGGGCTGAGCTGTTATTGGAGACATTTCATGATTCACACCCAAATCATACAAGATGAAAGAAAATACTGGATAAAATCAAGGCAAGCATTAAGTTTGGGGAAAGATTTTATTGGATAAATTAGAAAAACACTGGTATTGTGCTTCAGAGAACCCACTTCTTTCGTCTGGCTACAGGGGCAGGAACCAGCGCTGCAGCAGATGGAGAAGGAAGAGTTGTTTTAAGGGAGCTCGCTGCAGCCTCCCCACGCTGGCCACAGCCCCATGCTTACACCCACCATGCTAATCTGGTGCCCATGGCCAGAACCAAGGGGAATGTCCATTTATAATAAGGATCCCATTATACAGCTGGGCTTGGGAGGAAGTGAGGGGGGCCTGAACGAGGCTGCCCCGCCTGAGCTAGTCAAGGAAGCTGCTAGCAGCTGGCTGGTCCTCGCTGTGCTCTGGGTCTGGCCCAGGTGGATTTATGCCCGACACAGACACTAGATTGCTAGAGGAAGTACAGCAGTCACTTACATACTCCAGAAGGACCCAAAGTAAGTGACAGTGGAAACAGTGGGTTGAAGGATTCCTCCACTCATTCATCTTCTGAGTTCCTATTATGTGCTGAGCAGACTAGTGCGAAAGGAACAGGAAAACAGAGAAACAAGTGACTGACACAGAGAGGAACAAACAACCTGTCCATGCCGGGGCCAGGAGCATCTAATGGCTCTTAATCATCATTCTCCAGTTTCTGTGGCTTTAGTATTATTCTTCTTGCTACTTGTTATACAAGCAAATAAAAACACTTGGGTTTCCTCCCATGGCAGTGCTTATGCAGAGCTTCACAGCATGGCTGTTGTCTACCTGTCTTCTGAAGTAAACTAAGCCAAGACTGTGACAGAACCAAAACATATAAATCCTGAGAGAGAGAGAGAGAGAGAGAGAGAGAGAGAGAGAGAGAGAGAGAGTGTGTGTGTGTGTGTGTGTGTGTGTGTGTGCAGTGCACACAACCCCTTGCCAATGGTTACCATAACAATCTGAACCAATCAAAACCAAAATTTGTTCTTTAGATTCCACTATGCTTCCATTGCCCTCTTGCCTCCCAAGCTCCACCGTGGCACAGCACAGATCAACAGAACCAAGACAGGATGAACAGGATGCCGGAATAAGCAGCCCCCCACATGCCCCTGGAGCAGGAACTGAGTCATGGCACCAGAGCCTCAGCTTACATTATCCCATTTACTTGGATGCCCACAAGCTGCAATACACACACTCCGGTGATGGCAAGATTACCAGGGGAGAATGATGCTCAGAGTGTCTGTGTGACTTGCTCAAAGTCACAGAGCTGGGAAGAGGCAAGACTAGGAGTTAAGGACAACCTGTATGGTGCTAAAAATGAGTTCCCTCCACTCTGCTGTTGTCTTTTGCTCAGAAGGGAAATGTGAAACTCAAGGAAGAGTCAACATACACTTATTGATCATAGTCAGATGGGCTAATTTATGTAATCCCCAGTGGTGATAGCCCCTAAAACTTCTAAGTATCTGATGGCCTCAGAGTCAGAGACAGATGAATGGGACAGATGGCCCATTGGCCTGGCAATTTCTTATGCCCTTGTGGATCAATTGCAACAGGTTCATCTGGTTTGCCTTTTCAGAAGTTAGATGTGGGGCATTTTCTTGGGCTACTCCATGTATGGAGACTTGGCTCCAGCTATTACTTTTGGTAAAACTACTCAGTCCCATGTTTGAGCAGTGGTAAGAATAGAAATGACTTGGATCTGTGAGCATTTTCCCTATAAGGAGATGAATCGTGTTGCTTGGGCTGACCTGCATTTCCAGGAGCCTTTCAGCTACCCTCTCAGTGGCCACCACTCTGGAAAGTGCATCAGAAGGACTCTTTACAAACAGGCTACTTGCTGTATTACCAAGACACGTAAAAGACCAGAAATACATTGTGAATAGACCTGTGGAGGGCAGTTGACAATTTCCATTGCTGCAGAGAGAGGGAAGCCACTATGGTGACTTCTGACATATGGTTCCATTTCTCTCATTCTTCCAAAGCCAATAAATAGGAAGTTAATTCATTCACTGGCAGAAGGTTTGGATTTGATCATTTCATTGACTCTGTTCCATTCCAGTTTGGAATAAATAAGCACTGGGGCCCATACTCAGGCACACCAAACATGCAATAACCTACTACATCTAGCAAACAACCCCACTGGGAAGCGTGGAGGTGGGCAATGCACTAAGCTTTTTAGACTCAGACATCTCTGCAGATTTAAATATCCTTAAAAAATGAGTGACTTTTTCAATCTGACATTTCAATAAATCTGAGTTACATTTGGAATTAGGTAACCAGTTAATTTAGCCCTTTTCTGATAAAAAGATTGTTGCAATCAAATATTACCACAAGTCCCCTCTGAAAGCATGCATATGGGATCCACATGATATGGTCACGACTCCATTAATACCATGGCGATTAGAGCAAAGTTGGACGATGATGATGGAGCTCTCACATGGATTGTTTCTAAACAATGATGCAAGTGAGAAGCATGAGGCATTGCCAACAAACATTTGCATAGCAGGCTCTGCTGCTATTTTCTAATTCTGATGAAAGGGAAAAAGATGGGGGGGGGTAGATCATACATGTGCATTATATGCATGCATGTGCATCTGCATATGTATAAGTTTGTGTCTGAGGATTTCTAGAGAAAACAACCTACACTTTCTCAGCTTAGAAGGACATGTTCTCTATATCATTCTTAACACATTTACATCTTTTTAAAAGTCCTCTCTCTTTTTCTCCCTCTCCCACCCCCAGAGGGATGTCCTTTTAGAAACACATAACTAGCCCAAGGATGGCAAGCAGGTGCCACATTCATTGTCATACCCTTCCAGGGTCCAGAGAAGATACTGTGAGTGGATGTGGGGCCCTTCTCAACGAGCCTGGCTGCCCCTCAGAGTCCTCACTGTCCTCACCACCATGCTCTGAGCAGCCTCCAGCCAGAAATCAGGCTTGATGAGACCAGTAGCTATCCTAGATTTGGCCCAGTCCCATTCTCAGAGAAAGTGGAAAACATGCTAAGAGAAAAGAAAGTATCTTACAAACCGGGTCACCAAACAATGCTACTGGGTATGACTTGGATAGGAAATGGAGAAAATTTCTTCTGCTTTGATTCAACAAAAAAAGGTGTTGAATAGCTTCTATGAATGAGGCACTGGACTTAAGCAATGTAATTTGAGGCAAATCCCATTATAATGAATTTTCAAGGATCTTGTGTCTAATTTTTTGTACAAAGTATGACTTCCAATAAATGAGCCCACAGTTGGTATTTAAGAGTCTATTGATTATATAAAGGCATCCATTATAATGGATTTCAAGCTGTCTGGAGTTTAAAAAATTTCCATATATTGGCATATATTTATTTAAATAAATAAATGTATTTAAATATATGACTTTATATATAAACATACAATATAAAATATAATTATCCTATATGATTGATATGTCATGGATCAAAATACTAGCTACATACTTTTAAGACAACATTTACAATACCATGAATTGAGCAGTTCTAAAGTGAAAACTGCTGCAAAGTACCATCATTGTAGAGCTGAAGAAAATCCTTTAAAATCATAAAAGAAGAAATGCAGAAATGAATATTTCTCTTACCAGCGGCCTGAGTTCTGGATGTGTCAGGATATATCCATTATTTGTGATTGCAAAGGCATAACCGTGAATCCCTAACTGTAAGAGGAAGAGAGAAAGAAACCTTCATTAGCTTGCTCCCTGGTGAATTCACAAAGCATAAAGCAGCCCGACATTTAGTAATTTACAGCTTAAACTTGGCATTCATAACCCTTATCAGCACAATATTTCATTAAAATGAATGCAAGGCACTGGTCCTTGACATTTGGTAGAAATGAAGACCTGCCCCAGATAAGCTCAGCAAATAGCACAATTTAAAATGTCACATATCCACGTTGGCATACAAGGGCTTTATTTTGATTTATTTAAAATAAAAACAATTACTTTTTTTTTTTAAACAACAACATAGCTAATGTTTCTAGAAAGGCTCATGTCCAAGTGAACAGAACTTTTTCAATTAGGGCATCTCTTTTCTATCTGGAATAAGGATGAAGAGTCCTCATACAACCTTATTTTCAGGCTTCCTATAGTCTCACATCCACAGAAGCCATTTTAAACAACCTCTTTCCTAACCTGTCATTTCCCATAGTTCTTCAAGGATAAAAGTGTCCCCACCAGCCTATGCAGGAGTTTGCCAATCCCTTTATACCCTCTCATCTTTAAATCGTGTGGCTGCCAAGCTTTTTCATGCCTGCTTCCACTGACACAAAGCCTGGGTAATTTTCTATGCAAAGACTCACTTAATTTATGTTTTCTGACTACATGGGACTATAGGAAATAGTTTGTGAGCAATGAAATGTTTTATTAGCTTTAAAAAGTATGTAATCAAATTTAACACTGCACTTATTTAAATAATAATCCAGCTTTTTGACAATATTTCTATTACACACTTGACTGCACCCATTGGCTACAATAAATTTACCTACAAATCATTCGTGTATTAAAATGGCCTCTGGCATAAAACCCATACCAATCTCTCTTTCTCTAAAGAAAGAAAATAGAACCCACTTTCGCCAGAGCAGTGAAAAGAGAGAGGAAAAAAAATTCTCTATTTTTTTCTGAGGAGTTATTTCACAGTTCTGAGCCTTCACTGTTATTTTTCTTTAAATTCCCTGCCACTCACATTCTTGAATAGGATACTATTAAATGATCCAGACAACAGAGTTTACAAACCAGGAGTGACCCTGTCTGCTTGTTAGCTTAATGTCAAGGTGATGTGAAATTAACTTCAGAGAATTTAACACCGGCAATTAAAAGTTTCCGTTGCATTACATAAAGCAAATATGCACATGGTAGTCAAGGGCAACAGACATTTCCCTCAGAGTTACCTTGCAAGCAAGTCTTATTAAGAGTCTACTTGACTCTAATGATAAAAGTATATTTCATTATGCTGTGAAAGATAAACCAGAGATTTCCTATCCTTTGAGATGTATATCATCTCTTTCATCTTGTCTCTTGGAAAAATGTCAGACACAGTCAACACTGCATTAATTACCATTATTAAATCCCAGTTTAATATGGGCTGGAGGGGTCAAAAAGGACTCTGAGAGTTTGACTTTTTCCATTAAAGGCAAAGATGGCATTTGACTGGAAACTCAAACTCAACATCAAACCAAACAAATATTCTATAGTCCGATAATGTAGTTAGTGTTTAATGAACATGACTTTGGTTCTTGTTATATTTTTGTGTCTCAAAAGAAGGTAGGATTCCCCTTAAAGACCTGTACTTTTCTTGTATAGCACTGGTCAAAATGATAATAATCATTTGTGAGGTTGATTATTAGTAGCCAAGTCATCCCTCAAGGTCTTTGATTATTCAATGCATGACTCCCCCCACCAGAATATAAGTTCCACAGGGGCAAAGGTCATATGATGTGGTTAAAAATGTATAGGGGGTGGTTGGGATGGAGGGATATGGAGTAGAGAAAGAAGGAAGAAGAAAAGGAAGAAGCAAGGAAAGAAGAAAAGAAATTGGCTGGGTGCGGTGGAGCATGCCTGAAATCCCAGCATCTTGGGAGGCTGAGGCAGGAGGATCACAGGTTTAAGGCCAGAGGCAGCCTGTCTAACTTAGTGAGACCCTGGGCTAGGGGTGCAGCCCAGTGATAGAGCACTTGCAAAATATGGATCAGGCTCTGGGTTTAGTCCTCAGTATGGAAAAAAAAAAAGAAAAGAAAGGAAAAGAAAAAAAAAAAGAAAGAAAACGAATTTAGCGTAGATTCTACCCACTCAGGCTCAGCTCTCTGCGTTCTGCCCTGGAATGCAGGAGAGCTGACCTTCTACCCTGCCCTATGTCCTTCCCTGTCTGTCCACCTGCCTGCTCTGCTGCCACCCCAGCTCCCTTTTCTATAGTTGCCAGTGGACTCCTGGCTGCCTAACCCTACAGGACTCTCTGGTGTTACCAGCCAACTGCTCCCTCTCGCTTGGTCCTGCTCCCTCAGCTTCCAGGCCCCACCCTCCTGACTCCTCATCTTCATCCTTTGCCATTCCCCAAGTGCTCCCTCAGATCCTGTCTCCAGTGGCCCTGGGGGACCCTACCTGTCCTCTCTGTCCATAAGTTTCAGCAGCACCTGCTGGCCACATCCAGAGCTCTGCTGCCGGTGCTCTGCCCTCAGCAGGAGTTTATACATCCAGCAGGCAGCATGCTGGTCCCTCCATGGTCGTGCCTCCATCTCACAAGCAGAATGTAGGCTCCTTCCCTTCCCTCCATCCTTCCTCCCTTGCCCCACCTACCCAGACCCTTGGTAAGAAACCAGAGCACCCTCTTCAGCCTCTTCCTTCCACCTACAACTCCTCCATCCAAGTCCTGACTAAATCCTGCTCATTTTTCTCCTAGATGATCCTCAGATGCAACCTCCCCTCCCTCCCTACCATCACCACATCAATTCAGTAGATTTCCATGATGCTCCTAATTGCTCTTCAGGCCTCTAATATGGATCTAAGTCAAAGGTAACTCTGACCATGTGGCTTCCCTGTGTAAAACCCACAAAAAGCCCCTTTTGGTGTGCGAGCCAGATGCCCTGGGCCTGTCCATTAGGTCTCCCTGAGTCTGGTCCCTCTCTAAGCACCAGCACTGCCTTCCCTACCCACTGTCTCTTGGGGCATGTGACAGAAACAAGCCCCCTCTGGCTCCCTATCCTATAGAGACCTTTCCTCACAGTGCCAGCTGCCTACAGCCCCCTTAGGCATCTTCTCATCAGTGCTATAAGCCTGCCCTCAGGATCACTCCCTGCAAAAAGTTTTTCCTGACCTATTTTTGGTTCTCTCTTTTCCATTCAATTTCCATAAATCCTGTGCATATTTTCATTACTACCTAAACCCTAAGGCATAAAAATGTTATACTTACTTTCTTATGTCTCAAGCCTACCTAGTTCTCCTTCCTTCCTATGTTTTGTTCTAGAAAGCTCCCAAGGTCATACTGTTTCTGTGAGAGTGACCTCTTGGTGGAAAAGAGCCACCTCACTCATCTTTGACTTCTACAGCCTTTAGGGTTGCTAACACATTGCTGGCAAAATGTCAGGCACATGGCAAGTGCTGAGATAAAGTGTGCATGTGTTCGAGACATTTGCCACCTTACTCAAATATTATCTAGTTCATGTTAAAAATATAAACCAAAGTAAATATTAAAAATGAGACAAAAAAGTGACAGATGATCTCTTCTAACACACACATAGCAGTCCTTCTCAACCCTGTACCTGAGAATCTTCCTGATATTCAGAAACCATCCGGTTAAGATCTTTCCCAAGAGAATGTCTGGAGAAAATAACATCAGAATGTTGTGTTTGTTGGGTGGTGGCACTTAGGTATTACTGGATACAGGTATAAAAAGAGAGATAATGGAAACCTCTGAACATACCCTGTGGATGAATCTGAGAATCAAAACTTCATAATATGACAATCACCAACATTTGGGTTTGGCCACAAATCAGTATGCTGATGAAATCCTTAACTCTGGTTTCATCGAAACAGAGTCCGTCTTCCTGTCTATTTGCATGTGCAGTCCCGTGGAGTAATAGGGAACAGATTGGACACAAGGCCTTCCAGCACATGGGGCTGCCAAATGGGCCCTGGACCTGAAGCTTGCTCCCCTGGAGGCTGGGAGCTGTGCAGGCCCCTAGCCCAGGGAGGGAGCACTTCCCTTCCAAGTAGAGAGCCTTCAGGCTAACGAAGTGAACCCAATTATAAAATGGCTCGTTATGGTAACAGAGGCCGTGGTGTCTGGAAATTATTGCTGGGGTGTCTGGAATTCTTAATAAAAATTACAGGAAGTCTGATTGCTTGTGGGAAAATCTATGAAGCTAAGGAAGAAAGAAAGAATAATATCTTCTGGGAAAAGCCCAAGAGCCAAGAGCTGACTCATCATTACAAGGTGTTAATGAGGAGGGCAAGGTGTGACCTGGACCCTATTCCCTGGAGCTCTACTCTCCTTTTAGCCATGACTATCCCTGGACACACATGCCTTTCCCAAGGCTCTTTATGGGAACTAGAGAAGCAACAGACGTCTTAGGTCAATGTTTGCCATACCTGTGTCTCTAGTTCCCAGCCCAACCCTCAGGAAAGTGTAAAACATTAAGTGCTTGCACTTCCAGCTCTGCTGGTTAATTTCTCATAGCTGATCTTCTTCTATGATCTTGTTACACTCCATTGTGTTTATCTCTTACTAGGCGAGTGATGGTGAGAAAGTCATTTTAAGTATCCCCAACTAAAAATGGTGCTAAATGGTCCTTCACGGGAGTGTAATAAGGATTCAGTGGAATAATGCCCTGAAAGTACTTTGGACTACACTGATAACACAGTAAGAAGTCCAAGAAATATTTTAGTGTATTTTAATTATTACTGTAATTTTATTTAAACAAACTACTGTTTTAACTTCCACTATTATTACTGTCATTGCTCTTATTGTTCTTAGTGGTACTGGGGTTATAGAGGCCAAAATCATGGCTCTCCCACTCACAAGCATGGAAAGATGCTTAATCTTTCTGTGCCTCTATTTCTTTGGAAAATGTAAAAAACAATGTTTATGTATTATTAAGACGTTATGCTATAAAGGAGTTATCACATTACCCACCAGAGGAAACCCTGAGAAACTGACCCACAGGGTAACTGTTACAATTCCATTTTATATCTTTCCTGCCTTCATTTATTGGGCACACATCAAGTAACAGCCTAGTACTTTCATGTGAAATAAGAAGCTCACAAATTGTTTGGAGACATTCTCTACATGTGGATATCCCTCCTTAAACAGTGGGCCAGTAGTTTTGTACACCTAGGTCTTGGGATTTCAATAAAATTAAGACCTTCTCTCTTTAGAGGCTACCCCTCCCAGCCATGGCTTTCAGTTTCTGAGAATCTACCATTTCCAACACTTGATAATGTGGACTGGGGTCAATTAGAATACTACTATGGCTCTGGAAACATCATTCCAATTATAACAGTCTTGGTGTATGAAGCTGGTAACATTTGAATTTGAGGGATTTACCATCATAGCTCATCAATGATAGAGTTGGGAGCCTCTGGAGCTGAGCTCTAACCAATGCCATCTTCTACCTGAAGCCCAGAAGGGTCAATGGGCTCCTGCATTGTTGTTGTTGTTGTTAGGTGCCATCAAGTCGGTATCCGACTCATAGCGACCCTCATAGGGTTTTCAATGGCTGTTTCAGGATTGCCATGGGAATGGATTGCCAGGTCCTTCTCCCATTTTTGTGGTGCTGGGAATTGAACTCAGGACCTCAGAGACTGCAGCGCAGTGCTCTACCAACTGAGCTAAATACCAGCCCGGCCCCTGCATTAGGCTTCAACAAATCAGGGATGGCAGCTAAGAAGGAACTGCCCAGAGCCAACAATCTCAGATTCCTGACCTCACTCCATATAGAGGCAGGGGAGCCCTTACCAGTCTATGAGTGGGCCTGAAATAAGGCCAGGCTAGGCAGTCTGCTCAGTGTTGGGGAGGAGGGAACGGATGTGGTCTCAACCCCTGGGCAGTTGGTGGAACCCACAGGACCTGGAGCACAGGCTGTGTTTGACCCCTTTCACACTTTCACACTCGGGCTGCCCTGGGGCAGCTGTGTGCTCCTGCTGGACCTGGAGGGGACCTCCCCTTCCTACTTGTTGATTTGCTTCCCTCCCCACCAGGGTGGGGAGCTTTCTGCATGGGATTCAAGGACTCTCTGTGCCAAAAACTATCTGTCAAATAACTGTGCAGGTAGTACAAAGTCAGGCAATGAGCTATGATAAACACAGAGAACTCTGCTCAGAAGGCCAGTGGAGTCTGGAGCCTGACCTCAGGTGAAATAAGGCTCCTGGTCCCTCCACTCCTCTGACTGCATTACCTTGTACTTGGGGATGGTCTTCAGAAGCTCCTTCACTGGGACATCTGTGCCAACCACACCCAGAAGAATGCCCTTTGATCTCTGTTGAAAGCAAACATTGAATAATAATAACAGAAAGCTAACTTGCCAAAAGGAACAGGACCTCATGAGAAGCCACTCACATAAATCACTGCCCAGTACCTTCCCCAAACAGAGAGTGAGGATTAACTCAGATCTCCAGTAAGGATCTCTTTTGTCCTTCACCATCCACCCAATGTATTGCTAGCCAAGCAGAAGAATATTTTAGACCAAACATCAATGCGCTCATACCAAGACACTAACATCCTCCCTCTTCTTGAAAATCCAAAAATGATGTGAAGCAGCATAACAGTTTCAGCAGCTAAGGACTCTAATCATGGGCCACTTTCTCTTATGAAACCTTTTTACAGGAAAGACAGCATGGGAACTGCTTTCTTGATTTACATTGCCCTGGAGTTCTCAAGTGAGAGAGTTTAAATGGCCAGAGAGAGACATAATGCCCTTGCATTTTCAGTACTGACTTAGAAGCAAGAACCAAGGTGAAAGAAGAGGCCTGCAGGGTCCCAGTTTCCAAGGCAGGTGGATGCTGTGACTTACTGAAACATCCAATGTCAGAATGGCCATTAGGAAGGATGAACAAATTACCATTTTCCGTTTTGGCCTCTAAGGCTTGTGGCCTGAGTAGTGTCCCAGCAAATTTCACGTCCACTCAGAACCTGAGAATGTAATGCTATTTGGGTATCAGGTCTTTGCAGACATATTTGAGAATCTTGAAATGAAATCATCTCCAACTTAAGATGGAACATAAATCCCATAACTGGTGTCCTTATAAGAAGAGAAGAGACAGCGAGAGAGGGTGGCCATGTGAAAACAGAGGCAGAGACTGGAGTGATGCTGCCACAGGCCAAAGGATGTGTGGGGTCCCAGAAGCTGGAAGAGGCAAGGAGGGATTCTTCCCTAGAACTCTGGAGGGAACATGGCCCTGCTAACACCTTGACTTTAGACTCTCAGCCTCCGCAACTGTGAAAGAACAAATTTCTATTTTTAAGCCACCCCACTTTGTGGCGCTTTATTACTATAGCCCTAGGAAACTAATATAAGGCTGATAGCTATAAATTGAAGAAAGATCAACCCACTATAATCAAGGATTATCCTGGGGTTTCTCCTTCTCTGTTCAGTTAACATTTAAATTTTGGAAAGGGGCTAAAGATGCTAAGAACTCTGAAATGATGCTTAGCCTACCGGGGCGCCTCTCATTTATGTATGATTTGGTGGTTCTCACAGTAGGGTGAAACAATAAGAAAAAAGTACATACAGTCTATCCTTAGAGGAAATAAAAAGAAATCGCCAGAGCTTGAATGAGAAGGGGTCTGAGAAACCACCCTCCTAGCAACAAGCAGGAAGCACAGTCCATACTCACGGTTTCGTTCTGCTTACTAAACACAGGCATGGCCACTGTGGTCATCAGAACGAGGCCCTGATCATCAGCAAGCTGGATGGAGAGAGAAAAGGCAGTTACCAAGAGTGCTGTGGACATCTCAGTGCAGAGGTTTCCCCTCGACCATTGTATTCTTTCTGGTCAGAGGCTGTTGAGAAAAGGTCAGTGCTCACATAAGCCTTTAGCAGGAGAGAGCACAATTATCTTCCCACCTGGTTTGCAGATGAGCACCCCAGCCCCCATCTGGGGACACAACACTGTCAGTCACTCTGGCTGATCTGTTCTTCATTTTCAGCCATTTTGCCTCAAATAAAGCCTTGCTTGGATCTTAGAGATCTGTTTTATTACAACAGATTGATTTTACTGTTTTACTTCCCAGAAAGTTATGTTCAATATGTGCACTAACAATGCTTCTCCTTAATGTTAAAAGGAAAGATCACAAAGCACGGACATCAAGGTCTTGTGAGATGGCCCTGCTAGAAACCACAGAACCAGGAAGCACTTACTCTTCCCAAATGAGGCAAATCAAAGCCCCTTTACCTCTTCAAATTCCTGAATGCCAATACCAGATGGAAAACAAATAAACAAACAATAACTTTATCATGTGACCCTGAACATTATGACTAAGAAACTAATCATTTCTTTTTTTTTTCTTCTTTCTTTTTTTCTTGCAATATTAAGGTGTTGAACTCAGGGCCTCATGCATGCAAGGCAAGCGCTCTATCACTGAGCTGCACTCCCAACTCCTTTATTATTTTTTATTGAGACAGAGTCTTGCTATGCACAGGCTGCCTCTGGCCTGAAACTTGAAATTCTCCTGCCTCAGTCTCCTGAGTTGCTGAGATTATAGGCATGTACCACAGCACTCAGTGAAGCTCATCATTTCTACTGAAAGAAAAAACCCTAAAATATGCCCCATGATACGTGTCTATAACCTTTTGAGTTGCACACAGATACTTTGAGACTCAGGATTCCATTTGCCTTTTACACTGTGTTGTGAAGGAGATAGATGGGAATGCCTACTCTGCCCCAATAACAAATGGAGAAATAGAGTCCTGGAACACAGTAGTATTCTTTGGTCCAAGACAAATCTGGTTCTAATTCTCAGCTTTGAATCTTTTGTAACCATACTAGCTAAGCCTTCATGTCTTCAGATATGACTATGAAGATAAAATGTGAAGCCAAGCGCGGTGGTGCATGACTATAATTCCAGTGGCTCAGTAGGCGGAGGCAGGAGGATCACAAGTTCAAGACCAGAGGAAGTCTGCGTAACTTAGCGAGACCCTGTCTCAAAAAGTAAAAACAAAAAAAATGGGCTGAGGGTGCAGCTCAGTGGTCCAGCACTTGCAAAGCATGCAAGAGCGAGGCCCTGGGTTCAACCCCCCGTACCACAAAAAAAAAAAAAAAAAAAAAAAAAAAAAAAAAAAAAAAGATAAAACATGATACCATCCAGCATGGTACCAGGGGTATGGAGATGCTCAAAGAATGCTGGTCTCCATTCCTCACTTTCAAGGTCATACAACTAGTAAGCGGTAGAGTCCAAAGAGGGACCAAGGCTTATGGAATTGCTGACAGGCACCAAAGTTGGCCTTGTAAGTTTGATGAGGGAAAAATACTTTGGGGCTTTATGGTCCACTCGAGCCCATGAAGAAAAGCACTCTGTGAACTGGAACCCATCATCTTTAATCTAGGGGGTTTCCTGGTATTTTTCCACTTTGCCTTCATAGGTTTAGTTCTGTAGAATAATCAGGTACTACTCTCTCAGACTTGCTGGGAAAATGCATCATAAAGAGAAGATCCTAACATCTAAATAACTGACACTTGCACAGACTGCTTGGTCTCTTAAGTAAAAGTCATAAAACTCAGTTCATCGTTTTCCATTCTTCTAACAGGTACTTGGAGCCATAGGACCTCACTCACTACATGCAATGTAATGTACTAAACAACAGCTTGTCCTGAGTGCTTATTAGAAATATATGACCTTGGCTCCATTCTAGACCTTCTGAACAGGAATCATTATTTTATTAATTAGTATACATATTAAAGTTTGAGAAGCATTATTGTAGGGTAATCCTTTCCATCTCAATCCCATCAATAATCATGATAGCTAAAGAAAAGCTGGCAGGTATTGGGAAAACTCTCAACTGGAATGCAGGGGCCGTGTTCTAATTACTTTTCATCTGTATCAAGATAAGTCTACGTTCCTCCAAGAAAAGTAAAACGAGGCAAGAATCATGGTCCCTAAGAACCAGGAACTCATAGTTTTTTCTTGGCTAGCTGGTGGTATCCACTTGTTTCATCAACCACTGTCTAGATTGTGGCTAGGAAGGAATATGTCTTAGATTTCAATCAACAAACTTAGAGTTAAGCAGATTATCCTACATTATATGGTTCAGTCTCATCCAATCAGCTGAAGGTCTTCAGAGAAAGGAAAGGTCCCACAAGGAAGAGAGAATTTTGCCTCCAGTGTGCCTTCAAACTCAAGACTACAATATCAGCTCTTGCTGGAATCTCCAACTTGCCAGCCTACCTTAAGGATTTAGATTTATCAGATTCCATACTCATATAAGCCAATTCTTTAATATAAATCTTTTTCTCTCTCAGTGTATGTACATACACACACACACATATTTATATACATATACATAGCCTGTAGCCTTATCATTGTGGCATCTAATCATGTCATACATATCTTAGAGGCTAAGCAGGGTTGGACCTGGTTAGTACTTGGATGAGAGACAGCCTGGGAATACTGGGTGCTGTAGGCTCAGGAGAAGGAGCTGGCAGCTCATTCTCAAAAAAAAAAAAAAAAAAAACACCCCAAAAAACAACAACAAAAAAAAGTTAGCCATTGAAAACCTTACAAATAGCAGAGAAGCACTGACAATAGCTCTGGACATGGCACATTGTTGGGCAGTGTTTTGTCTATTGTACATCTGGTCGCTATGAGATGGACTCCACTCGATGGCACCTAACAACAACAACAATATACATATATATAGGTAGTCTATATACTTATATACAAATATACATACACATGTGTGTATATATGTATACTTACATATATACATTATATAGGCTATTCTATTGATTCTGCTTCTTTGATGAACCTTGGTTAATTTGCATGGTAATAATGTAACCTACTGAGTATTGGAATAACTAAATAAATTTATTTTATCAATATTAGTAGCAAAATAAATTAACTATAAGATGATGTTGAGTTCTGGTTGCCAGGAACCAAGTCAACCAGTATATACAGTATATAATAGTTTATGGAAACACAGTTCCAACTTCTTGCTAAAAATACTTAAAGTATACTATGGCTGTCATTGGAGGCATGCAAGGCCATTTTCAAAGGCAGAACCTACCCACAGTAAATAGCTCTCTTAGAATTAGAAGTATTCCCATATTCCAACTCCTTGATTAATCCTTAATGCTATACAGAAAACTGATTTGAGCTGATCCATAACCCTGGACGACTTCCACTTTGCAACCCAAATCAAAATTTCAAGCAATGCCAACATGTAT
The DNA here is from genome assembly GCA_007922755.1 of Pedetes capensis. Taxonomy (NCBI): domain Eukaryota; kingdom Metazoa; phylum Chordata; class Mammalia; order Rodentia; family Pedetidae; genus Pedetes; species Pedetes capensis. Next base: position 19,942 of record VMDO01012842.1, read on the forward strand.
CATGGATGAAATCAAAACATACCACTGACAGTAATGAGAAATGAAGCTTTTTTCCTGCAACTAGTAAAAATCAGTCATAAATCACTAGTAATTGCCCTGGCACGAACGCAAGATCATGGGAAATGGACTTCCAAATATTAAGCCAGAATACAGTATCAGCTTCACTCAGGGGCTAATTCCAAATGTAATTACTGCATTATTACGTTTTTAAAAATCCCTATACTATTGCATTTTTACTGAAATCACTCATTTGTAACCAGCCCCAGGTAAACAAAGGAGATGCAATGAGCCCAGTCTGGCCAGAGTTCACATGTGGGACTATGATCTCATGTACTCCTCTCTTAGGGGCATTTCTGGCCTACTTTTGGACTGGCTTGGCCAGAACCTTAAACTGTGGGCTTCCCATGTACACTAGCTCATCCCTTGGCCACAAAGGCTGGCAGTAGCCCACAAACAGCACTTGCATAGCATTAAGACCTTCATCTGCACCCACCAGCGCCATCATTCCCAGGCTCCTCAGGCCTGGACTCCATGAATCTTAAACATTTCATTGAGAAGGAAATCAATTTGGAGGTTCATTTGCACTGTTAAGGACTTCATGATCAAAAGGCATTCTGTACTCCTGCCATAGGAAATACCAGCCAGTGGCATAAGTTTTTTCCAGACCACCAAGCAGAAGTTATGTAACCAACCATGGCTAGAAACACTCTGTCCCCCCATTCACTAGGGGGTTTTCCTTTTCTGTGGCCCCAGACCTATAGCTGCTGCTGAGGCTAGAGTATTGCTTAGGATTCATACACGTGGCTTCCAAGAAAAATGCAGACACAGACTCAACATTCATTTTTCAAAGGGTAGGAGCAGGAGATAGGGGTCACCATGGTCCATATGGGCAAAATCCCATTAAGTTACATCCAAGTGGGAATCTTAAAATGAACTTCTGTTCAATTACACTTGCTCGGGCTTTGAATAGACCTCTGAAATGCTTGGTTGTGGTGTTCTGTTGCATAATAAGTGTATATTATTCCATATCCTTCATTTCCTATGCTACATAATGGGGAGAGTTCTGGTATCAAAGGAAATGATGAATAATAATACCGAACATCTGGTTTATAAAACACAAACTTGCTCAACAGATTGACTGCTTCCTGTCAGCTTCCCAAGTTAATCGTGCATGTGGGCTTATATGAATATACATTCAGACTCATGTGCAAGGTCTGTGCAGCCATGCCAGGCCTCTGCTCTTAATGCTTGATGAGTTTCCCATTCATGGCACTAGTCCGGAATGTGGCCGGCCCTTCGATGTATCCCCAGGTAGCATACCACCACCAGATTTGTAGTCTCTCCATTTTGCTACTGCCCTAGTTAGTACTACTCATTGATTTCCTTGTTGAACTGCCCTTAAGCCTCAGCTATAAGCTAGGTTCCATGCCATCAGCAGTGAAGACAACCAGGAATAAGACCCACGTCTTACCACCAAGGAATTCCAAGTGCACTTGGAGAGACAGAAGAACAATTGAGGCAGAGGGAGGAGAGTTGGTAGGGGCTGGCACGCTGGCTCTTATTTAGTGAGCAGAAAGGTCATCTTCAGGTCTAACTTGAACAAAACTAAAAATTCCTGGAGTTTACGCATATTTGTCAGAGTTCGTATGACAGACTCAGAATGCTTCCTGAACTTGGTATAGTGGCACAGCCTGTAATCCCAGCGACTCTGGAGGATGAAGCACGAGAATCTCAGAATCAAGCCCACAGGGAGCCTGGACAGGCTGGGAGTACAGATCAGTGGTAGAGCTCTTGCCTAGCATGTGTGAGACCTTGGGTTCAACTCCCACTACTGAAAAAAGAATGCTTCCTAAAGGCAGGTCTTAACAACCACAAAGAAGTTCCCTATTTCATTCCATTTGCTTTATAGTAAGGATATTTATAAATGAAGAAATGCAACAGTACACATTGTAAAAACTACCAACTTTCTTTCTTTCTTTCTCTCTCTCTCTTTCTTTCTTTCTCCTTCCTTCCTTTTATATCTTTTTATTTTTTATTTTATTTCTTTATTTACTTTGCAGTACTGAGGTGTTAAACCCATGGCCTCACACATGCTTTGCAAGCTACCACTGAGTCACACCCCCACCCCCTTTTTACTCTTTTATCTTGAGACAGGGTCTCGCTAAGTTACACAGGCTGCCTCCACTTCCCAAGTCGCTAAGATTATAGACATGCACTACCACATCTGGTTTCCACTACCTTTCTTTTCCTTCTTCTGCAGATACATCCCCCTTCCTTTAAAGAAATCCTCTTCACTCTCTCCAACCATGAGGATTTTGTGGCAGCTAACCTTTCCTACATTGAGTGTATGACTAGCCATCCAACCCAGCTGTAGCAACCAGGGTGCTTCATACACACACATACATACACAAACACAATGCAGTGGCCTAGGTGACAGTGACCGGCTTATTAATTAGGGACGTGGTTCAAGCTAGGTACCCTGGGATCTCCTCTCCCCCTTTTCCCTCTGTGTTGTTTACAGGTAATGGCAAAGATTCTCTACTCTCTTTTGTGAATGGTTATAACAATGTAAGCCTGACATTTATGTCCCCTAACTACAGAGAGGCAATTAGATTGAAAAAAATTTATCCCCCAGAGAGGAGAGGGTGTGTGTGTGTGTGTGTGTGTGTGTGTGTGAGACAGAGAGGGAGAGAGAGAGAGAGAGATGGAGGAGGAGATGAGAGAAAAGGAGAGGGAAAGGTATACATGGGGAGGGAGAAAGGGAGGAGGGAAGGTAAGAGGGAGGGAGCAAGCTCTGGATGCCTTCATCCCTAGGGTCAACTCCATCCATGCTTATTTCCATTATTGGGTTACTTTAGCCAACAAGTTTTATCTTTTTGCCCAAATAAGCAGGAACTGGGCTTGAGACTCTTATAACAACAGTCATGGGTCACACAGGTGCCCATTTTGTCCATAAATGACCTAGGTAACCCTAGATACCCACTGAGGTACTCCCAAGTGCCACGCACAACCTATACAGAGAGGAATTTGTAAAGTCAGAAAAAGGCCAAAGGAAAAAGGATCCCAATATTCTCAAAATAAGTGTTTGCATGTATTTCCCCCAAGGGAAGAAATTCAGGCACACCCACAGAGGTCAAACACACATGTGTGGGTAAATGACTTTTTATGATGGCATAAAAATTGTCATTAGGAGTTTATGAAAAATCCTTATGATGAATAAAAGTATGGTTGCTTTGAAAAAAAAAAAACAAAAAACAAACCACAACACCAGACTGGATGTGAAGTTGCAAAATCAGGGCGCCTCCTTCAGGCCAGAGATGGGAACACTACAGGGAAAGAAGATAAGCCCATGCTCCACAGCCTGCAGTGGACTGGGGTCAGTGATAGCTACAGAGCTACCCAGGGAGCCTCCACTTCTGAAGGACATCTCTCTCACTGTCTTTTTCACATCTCCTTTCCTAGGAAGCTTTCCAGGGCTAGCAGCAGGACCCTCTGTTTCCCCTGTAACTGGAAGCACCTTGAGGATGCCAAGTCCCAGAGAGGACACAAGCTGGGCCTAGCCCGGAGAATGGATTCAACCAAGTGAAAGGCAACATGCGTGGCAGCCCATTCTAGGGCTGCCAGGTGGTTTCCAGCAGAGCCTTCTTTCAGATCTGCTCAGCCCTTGAGACTGGGACTCAGAGAGGAGGTGGTGCACAAATGGCAATCCATTCTAGGGAAGAGTCGCCTCAAAGCTAACAGCAATAGTTAATTCACTAACTCTCCTCAAACATTCTGTTTCTTCTACACTTTGCTCTTCTTACTGTTTGTATGTTTTGTTTTCTTATTAAAGTTGATCAATATATTGACCATATTAATGAGGGACACAATATAATTGCATAATACTGCCATACATAAATATTTTATATCTGTATGTATAATTGGTAAGTCCAGAGCTCTGTTTCTACCGTGTTTTCCTTTCAGTACCTGCCATGAACATCAGCCAGCACTATGAGAAGACTGGCACCATCTAGTGGCATACAGTGCAAATTGCAGGCACACTATCCTGTGAGACAAAATGCCATTTCCACAGTAAGAGCCTTTCCAGTAAATGTGTATTTAAATGGCAGCCAATGTCAATTAGATACCTACCCAGTTGAAGTACAGGCTGTATCACTATTCTGCAATAACCTTTGCCTTTACAGGAAAGGAATTGCACCAAGAAGTAGAAAAACACTACCATGTACTTCTTTCTCAAGTACAGCCTAAGTAGAAGGGAAGCCAACTCCTGGAACCATCTCTGCCCACAAAGTCTGCCAATGACCTGGGAGTTCCCAAGGTCAGTCTCTGGGTGGCAAATAGGAGGAGTATTAGGGACTGGGTGGAAACACATGTCACCTATGCCCTCTATTTTACATTCCACAGCAAGGGGAGAGCAAGGTGGTTGAAGTCACTGGAATAATTCTCTTACAAATTGTTTGTACAAGTTGTTTAGAACTCTGGAAAAAAAAGAAACATAGATTCAGCACAGGTGACATGAGTCAAACATGTGGCAATGCAGAGACCCTCTACTACCAAATCCTTAGGCCTTTGTCTCCTACTCCCAAACACAGGAGCCCTCTGTATCTACACCTTCCAGTGGCTGCCTATCCCTCCCCATCACTCACCTACAACTCCCACCAAAACATTGCTACCCTCAATACTGAACAGAGACCTCAGGGAAAGAATCTAGCAAGGACATACTGGGTATGTGTGGTAGACTACTTCTGATACAGACACAGGAGGAAACAGAGACAGCCTTTATAGGGAGAAGACGTGTACCAACAGGTGGCAAGTGAGACCTATAGCATCCCAAGTTTGCCAAGGGAACACAGAATTAGCATTGTCCGCTTGGTTGGTGTTAACATTATATGACTTGGACTGGCATTTTACTCTCATATTCTTTGATTTCTACTACTTCTAATGATAATCATGACATCTACTGGGTGTCTTAATCATATCAAATTATGAGAGGCTTTACACAGGTGTGCATATTAAAAATTCATTTGCTCCACAATTTACTCAATGATCTAATAAGCCATTCTGATCCCAGCACTGACAAAATAAAAGTAAAAAGCCATTTCAAAATGAGAAGGGAAAGGAGTAGCTTGCTTCAGTGGTAGAACCAAAAGACTTGTACATCACCAGTGGTGATATGCCTGTGTGTACACACACACACATACGTATCTTGAATGAATTCTAGGAGGAATTCTCCTAGATTTTTCTTCCTGAGAATTTTTGTTCTAATTGCAGAACCTGAAGTCTACCTATAGTTTCTCTTAAAACCTAAATGACTAAATCTTTACATGCCACCATGGGCAAATCTCAACACTTGGAAAATGAAGCAAGTTGTGGAAGTATGCATGTTATATGAAACTATTTGAGTAAAAATTTAAACATACAAAACAATGTTGCCTGCTGTGTATAGGTACATATACCTACTATACAATATAATTGAGCCATGAGCCATGGCACCTGCTTGTAATTCCAGTGAATTGGGAGGCTGAGGCAGGAGGATCACAAGTTTGAGGTCAGAGGCAGGCTGCACAACTTAATGAGACTGTCTCAAAACAAAAAAAAAAAAAAATAGAGAAGGGGCTGACGGTGCAGCTCAGTGGTAGAGCACTTGCCTAGCACGTGGGAGGCCCTGGGTTCAACCCCCAGCACCAAAAAAAAAAAAAAAAAAAAGTGTATGTATAAATTGTGTGTGTGTGTGTGTGTGTGTGTGTATAAATTGTATTTGTATGAGACACAGACAAGCAGGATGCAATGTTAGCTATGAGGTGCAGCATAAATGAATGACAGAGTGGAGAATCTAAGGAAAATTTAATAAAAGGACTATTTGCAAAGGTGTAGGCAGAATACAAGGTACTTCTAAGGGGTAGCACAGTGACTGGGTGCTAGGAATAAGGGAAATACCTCTATTTGAGGAAGGGGAGGAGAAAGGAGCAGTTGGTGGAACCTGAGACAGGGAAACTATGTTATTGAGAGCCACCTGATGAGGGTTGTGATCTCCCATGGAAAGACAGGCAGCCCACAGCAGCCCTACCAACACTTTCAATGTTTCTCTCCAATAACAGCAACCACAAAAATCCTGAAGTAAATATAATAAACCATTTTCATTTCTTAAGACTGGTGGCTTCTCTAGTCTCTTTTCTGTATGACTGAAATTTTGAATAGTAAGAATGCTCCCATATATTCTCATCTATAGAAAGCATTTTACAAATAAGACCATGTGATAGCATATGCTCGCAATGAAGACTAATGCCTAAAACTAAAGTAAATTAATTAAAGTAATAATAAAATTTAATCCCTGTTTTAAGAATTCTCTTAACTGGAAAAGATAAAATGTTCCTTTAAACAAACCATGGCCAGGTGCGGTGGGGCATTCATGTAATCCCAGTGACTCAGAAGGCAGAGGCAAGAGGATCGCAAGTTCGAGACCAGAGGCAGTCTGTGTAATTTAGTGAGACCCTGTCTCAAAAAGAGTAAAAACAAAATGGGCTGGGGGTGCAGCTCAGTGGTCCAGCACTTGCAAAGCATGCTAGCTCAAGGTCCTGGGTTCAACCCCTAGTACCCCCTCCACACACACACACACAAAACAAAAAAAACATGGTAACAATTTGACATTGAAAATACTATCAGAATAAAGTTTTTATATTCTGAATTAAACATATTATATTTGTCTATTAGTATATAGAATATTCTGTATAGTGAGGGATTTTTTAAAAGCAGGCATTATGTTTAATTGGAAAGCTGATTCTCTCAATGTACAGACTATAAACTGTCATTTATGACATGATCCAGATGAACAGTTTCCCCTTTAAAAATCTAGACAAACTAAGGACACCAAATATTGTTTAGATTTCTATTATGCATTGGCATTTTCCAACATTTTTGTGAGATGCCTGAATCCTAAATAATACAAGGCTCTCACATAACAAAAGAGGTGAATAAGAACCAAGTAAACTTTTTTTTTTAATTTTTTTGAGACAGGGTCTTGCTAAATTACTCAGACTGCCTCTGGTCTTGAACTTGCGATCCTCCTGCCTCTGCCTCCCAAGCCGCTGGGATTATAGGCGTGTGCCACCACGCCTGGCTTGAACTAAGTAAACTTTTTAAGTAACATTCCCTCGTTTTTCCCTTGATTGTCTTTGTAGTTTTATCACCCAGTTTGGGCGAATGCTACATAAATGATATTTTTGCCTTGTCTAAGACACCCCCCCCCTTCTTACTAAGTCATTATTACTTATATCTGAGATTTGGAGATGCCAAATTCTTATGAGGCTTTGCTGTATTTTAAGTTAAATATAAAAATCAATAGATTTTTCTTTTTAGATCTTATGAACTGGATTTTCCTGAACTTGTTTGTTTTTTTTCTTTTTAAAAACCTGAAGACAACTTTTTGAACAATAAAGCTGGATAACCTTCGACTAACTATATGAAAATCTAGAAATGGCTTTCTTGCAAGAAAATAGTTATTATTCAGACAAGTGCTGATGCTGTTTCCCTTTCCCCAGTGATTCTAAAAGTTGTTAAGCAGGGAATATATTTTACGAGAAAACTGTAGAGGGAGGACACTATCTTCTACCAGGCACACATATATAAATAAGTTTAGAGAATATTACTGATTAACATCTGAAAGCTGTCTTGGAAACTGCTTTGTTTGTTTATTATGGTACAACCTGCTTATTTCAAGAATGCCCAGTAATAATGACAATGAGGATTATCATGAGGAATTGAATTTTGGCCAATATTCATGATGAGCTCTGGCATACAACTGACCCCCTTTTGTGGCTAAACATTCATATTTTCACAAACGTGGTTTAGACACCTCCCAAATAGATGCCTGAAAACACAGCCAACTGTCGGAGCTTTGGGGCACTGGGACAAAACCTTCTCCTTGTTTAAAGACCCCCTGAAATGCTGTTTCCTCCATAAAACCTTCCCTAACTAAGTGGAAATGGGAACCATATGTTCTCCAACTTCACTACAAAGATAATCATATTTACTCTACAACTAAAGATACCATCTAGGACCAAATCTGTGCAAACTGTTAATATAGCAAAGTCTCCAAGCAGTATGGCTGGAAAAAACACGGAAAATTATATAGAGCCTGTGAATTCCAAGGGCAAAAGCTAATAGTGAATCCTCTTTTTATCCATAGCATTTAGCAGAGAGCCCAGTACACAAAAAGTGCACCATAAACAATCACTTAATGAATTTATTCCAGCACTATCCTTTATTTATTTTATAAAGGAGGCCCAGAAGGGAAAGGAGTCACAGAGAAGTGGTTCCACAACTCAGACAAGATTCCGAGGCTCCTTCATGTCATGTCTTTGTATATTGTGCCTCCATTCATCTGGTTAGCCTAGGACTATAAGGAATTTCTGAGAAGCTAGTGCCTATGTGATTCTGCTGCTGATAGGGACAAAATGTTCATGGTGTCCAGCCAAGTCACACAGATAAAAGAAAAGGACTTCTTTTAAAACAGCTTAGATGAACACTGTGACTTCCATCAAATAGACCTGAATTTGGATGAATTAACATCCGATAGAAGTTTTGTCGCTTTTGTCCATCCATCCTTCATCCATACATTCTTCCTTCTTCCTTCCATCTATCCATCCATACATCCACCTATGCTTATCTATTGACAAATGCAGCCTGTTATTACCCAACATTACTTTACATGGTTTTCATCTATATAGTCTTAAATGTGATCATGATACAGACCTTGCACATTGTCTGTGCCCATTCAACAGGTGAAGGAATTAAAGATAAAACAGTTACAGAAGCAGCAAGGTGGAAATTTGAGCCTTCATCTACCCATTGCCACAACCCATGTACAAATCATTCTGTCCCCAGGCTCCTGTTTTGAAGTATAATAACAAATGCCATGTTTTGCCTTCTGGAGCTTAGAACACAGTAAAAAAGACAACCAAATAAATCATCCTTAAAATAGGAATAGCCCTTAAGAGTTCTTGGAATGACTAAATAGAATTATCAAAAAAAGCACCTAGCAGAAAATGTTGGGCATACATACAAATAATCCCATGAGGATCATTCTAGGTTAGGGGGAGAGGTTCATATGCTTCTTTGAAATCCACTCACTACTCTACTGAAGTTGAACTTCAAATCTCCATCAGATTTAAAAATCTCAGATGGTCTCTCCACCTGAGTCACCTAAACAAAATACAAAGATATTTCTCCCTTGTTCTATGACAGAACATCATGGCGCTCTTAGTTGAACATGCTCCAGAAAGCAGTTAGGGTAGTTAATGATAATAATACACATTAAAGGAGGTTGGAGCAGGGGGAGGCATATGTATAAGGGAAGAAAGGAAGTCAGGAAGAAGGGACAGATGCTTCAGAAATGCCCAGCCTCCAAATCACCTTAAGTATTCCAGGCCTGGGCACATAGGGATGAGGCCATTCTAAGCACACAGAACTCATGATTCAGCAAGTGGTTCAATTCCATGAATCACTTCTGGAAAAAGAACATCCATACCGTGGCATTAGTCCTTGTCTGACATTTTTCTACCTCATGAAACTTGTTTGTGTTTTCCAAAATCCTCTGACTTAATTCAAAGGGATAAACATCTAACTTTCTGCTTTTTGGACCATGCAGTATTGCAGTACATGATTGCATAACTACTCCAGTTTACTCCAGGGGGTCATTTCAGTTGAATCCTTTGGCATGGGATTCATCTGACAGCTCATCTAGAGCCAGGTCTTCAGTTCTCATGGAACTGGACTACATGTAAGTTTGCAATGAATATTTATCCATTAAATGCAGGTCATACAAGTGAAGAACATGACTGAAAATGCCAGTAGGCAGCTGATCAACAACAAAAAAATGCCTCAATTTAGTAATAAAAACTGAAAGGTGGTTGTTTTATTAAAAGATCTAATTTTCCAATTTTAACGTGCAGAAACAAGATAGAAAAATTCTGTCAATTCAAATTAGATTTATTTTGTATCAGAAAATTATGCCAGAAAAAGTAAATAACGACTATGCCTATAGCTGAGTAGTGTGTGGGTCCTTTGTCTTGAGTAACTCATGGCATTTGTTAGGTTTATCTACCATACAAGAAAGGCCCTCCCATGAGGACCAGTGAAGTCATATGAAAATCACTGAGGGTGATTGGACCTTGATTTGATATAAATTTGATTCACATTTATACGTTGACAAAGATTTGATTTTCAAATTACTAGCAGAATTACACTAACTTTGATTTGTCCTTATATTGGAATGGTGTTCTTTGTAGGTTCTCACTCAATGCAGTCAGGGGAAAAATGCATTTCTAACTCAAGTCTATATATTTTTATTGTTTAATTATTTCACTAAAGTACTCTATGCAGTTGTCCTTCAAATAACACATCTTTCAGGGCCTTAGCCATAAATGGAGATTCATAAACTGTCTTTCAGAAAACACATATTTTGTATCAAGTGAGGGATACAGGGAGGGTTCTAAGTCCACCAAGAAATATGGAAGAGACCTCAAAACAGCAACCCAACTCTTTGAGTTCAAAATTTTGTTTGCACCAATAAAAAAGACCTATAGAAGTATATCCCAAAGTAAGTAATCAGAACATCGGGTGTCCTGAGACGTCCCCTTCAAGACAGGCCTAGGCTCCACATTGGTGATGCTGACATTAACGTCATGATAGCCCAATTCCCTGAGCCTTTTGAAGTAACTTCTATAAGTCCTTGCCTTCCTTTCTGTAACAGAAAAGAAAGGTGTTTGTATTTCTTTGAGGATATAAGAACAATTGAGATGAAAACATTTCTAGAATTCCATTGTTTTTATTCAGATGTTTGACTTTCAAAAGAAAAGGCAGTTTCTCTTTAGCACTGTTATGAGTAGAGTTTGTATTGTATCAACACCTCAAGAGAGTCATATTTTATAATTGTGCTTGACTTAAATAGAAACCATTCACATATTTTAAATAAATTATAATTTTTGAAAGAAGACTAAGTATAGAACTAGAAAGCCTTGAGATATTAGAGATTTTGAAAAAAAATTCTTGGTTTCAGCTTTATAAAAACCTAGTTACTTTTGCTCATCTTTTAAAAAGAATACCAGATCACACCAGTGTTTCAAAACTATTTCTGCTTTACTATACCAATTTATCTGTATTAAGTAAGGCATAAATGCAACTGGCATGATCAGTAATACCCTTATGCCTGGGGAGGGCCACACTACTAACCTAGCACTTGTTGTGCTAGGCCCTGGGGCAAGCACTACTCAGACTTCACAGGAAAAGTCCTGCAAAAGAAGTGTTGTGACCCCATTATGAGGTATGAGAAAGGCAAAGCTCGGAATAATGGTGCTCTGGGCCCAAGGTTCAGAGGAAAACAGGCAGGGTGGGGCCTCAATTCTACCTCCAGGTTACTAGGTGTTTGGTGTTTGGAAACAGAAGGCAGGCAGTCCTACCTCTGTTGCAAGAGTAGAATACCTGCCTTCCACCATGGAGAGCACAGTATGATAGGCAACCAACCATTCATTTCAGCATGACACTCTTCAAATAATCAAACTGGGAAAATACCATCCTTACCCACCTTCATTTTTTCCACTTTTCAGCTAACACAGGCCTTTCTTACACTGAGAAATATAAGACAGGCAATACCTACTGAGGTCCATGTGGGCAGCAGAACCCCAGAGTTTAGTCACACATATGTCACTGTTGTGTATTTCCCATGCTCAGGTCAATGTTGCTCTAAGTATCTGACATAGAGTGGGCCTTAAAGATTTTTAAAATAGCCTTTCTGGTAGAAAATAAAGATTATTGATAAACAAAGGTACTTTAGAATTGTCCTGTGCAAAACAATCCCCTATTTATAAACCTTTACCTTTCTGAGTATAGCTATCATTACTAAGAATCAATGCAATTGTATATGCATTTCTACAACTGAGTTTGGGATTCCTGTTTTTCTGTCTGTTTCTAGAGAAAATAAGGCTCAGCAAACAATTGTTAGGTTAATACTTCTTAGTCTATCCCCTTTAATGTATTTATGCAATTAATTCATTAGTATAAATATAATTACTTATAAAAATATTATGTCTACTGTGTCCATCATTGTTGTTTGTTGTTGTTAGGTGCCACTGAATCAGGTCTGAATGTGAAAAATGAAGACATGTAATGAAGAAGAAAACAAAGACTTGTTCTCCTACCACTAGGAAATAGCCAATATTAAATATTTCTTTCCAATACTGTTTTGTACATGTTTGTTTACAAACACATCAAGAGCATAATGTACATAAAATGTTATGTTCTTGCTTTAAAATTTATTTTCTTACATTACTAAATCGACTTTTGACCCATAATATTTTAATGGCTTCCCAATATTCTATGTTTTGGAAACTCAGTGACTTCTGCAACTCCTTTCCTTTTTCTCAGTATCTGGCTCTTCTTTTCCTCCTCATAAGTAAAATTAAAAGTCACTGACCAGTTTAGGCTTATCTAGCCTAAACAAAAGATATTATTGGGTTAAAGCATGCAAATGTAAAAGTTGTTGATTTGTATTGGTAATGTTTTCTTGAAGGCATTTACCAATCATCATGCATAACAGTGCAAATGCTAAATTTTTAAAAATTTCATAATTAAATTGAATCTCTTATTTTTACCTTGCCTTTCTCTTGATTCTAAAAGTAGTATTTAAACACTTCAAATGCTTACATAAATACAAAAATGGAATAAACCCACAAGTAGACACACAATAAGAGGTTATTTCTTTTCAATAAGAAATGCAAATAGCACCTTGCTTAACAAGAGAGCCCTGCATGTGCCTGGGCCAGCATGGAGTTTCAGCTAGAACAACTGTGTGCTGCCTTGCAGGGTATCCCACCATCAAAAAGTCATGCACTTTGAATCTGAGTGTCTTGCATTCATTTATTTATGGCCTCAAACACAGGGTTGGGCAAGGTCACAGGAAAGGGTCAAGTAAGACTCACATGGACATGAAACTTGCAAAAACTTCACCTCTTTCTTCAGCAGCACCACATCCTGCCTGGGCTGTCACAGACACACTTATATGGAATGATGGTGGAGAACAAATGTCTGGTTAAGTGGTCATCATAGTGTTGAGTAAAATATGTCACTCAAAATTCCAAGGAGTCCATCCCAATGGCTATGCAAAGAGCCAAAGTGACCTGACCTGCTCTAGTTTCTATTTCACTTGCCTTACTCACAAACGAGATAGTATAATTTAAACTAGTCTATGGTGTTGCTATTATCTATTAATCTTAACAGCCCCAGTTTGGGAATGCATATAGAAAGTGCTCATATATTCCATGTAAAATAGTAAATAATAAGGAAAAAATCAGGATTATCAAAACTAGAAATAACAGCTTACATGCAAAGTGAGTACAGGGAAAAGCAAATGAGTCATAAACCAGAACCAAATGTAAATAGTTATCACCTCTCGGTTTTTCATTTCATTCGCATTGGTTTAGCAGGTTGTACAATTGCAATGAAACACTAAAATCAGTAGACCTGCAGTTCTATGAAAACAGCAGCTTTGGAGACTTTCAATTTTCTATTTTTAATGACAGTTAACTTAATAGTTCAAAATACAGAAATTAAGGCAAATGATGATAAGTGATGTCTCATAAGTGCTGAAATCTAATTAGGCTGAGATAAGAGGTAGGCCAAATTATACTTGCGCAAGTTTCTACCTAAAGAACAAGAAAGAAAGAAATTAAAGAAATGGAAGGAAGGAAGGAGGAAAGGGAGGGAGGGAAAGGGATATAGAAAGAGAAAGAGAGAGAGAGAGAGAGGAGAGAGAGAGAGAGAGAGAGGGAGGGAGGGAAGGAGGGAGGGAAGGAGAGATGGAAGAAAGAAAGGAACAGAGGAAGGAATGAAGAAAAGAAGGAAGAGAAGGAAGAGAGGAAGGAAGGAAGTAAAGGAGGAAGAGAAGAAGGAAGGAAGGAAAGAAGGAAGGAAGGAAGGACGGAGGGCCAGCCATAGATAAACGAATACTTCTATTTATTCTCCCAAAGTATAATATAAACAAGGAAACAAAGAAAATGCAAATGGATGTAGGATTCCATTTACACTGGGGTGTGGGTGGGATTCATAAAACAGTCTATCCTAAAAGACCAAAAATGGACTTCCATTTAAGAAGTTAATTTATGCAGTCTTGAGTCCCTATACAAGTTAAGCAGCACAGAATATCACAGCAGGCATAGAACAACAGATCTTGAACCCTGCTGTGTTTGTTCAAGAAGACAAGTTAAGCTATTCCTAACAGGAAACAAAACAGGGATCATTTTGCCATACTGTGCAGCTCTGAATGCATCAATTCCTGTTCCCAACAGGACTGGAGATGTGGTTTGCTTTAACTGTGGTTCTGAGAAAAATGCTTATGCCGCCTCAGAATTTCTCAGGCTCATATTAACTAATATGGTGCCAGGCAAAACATAGGACACCTAGGAAAGCATCAAGAAATGATCTGTGGTAAGTTGCAAAGTTGTGGGAATGTAGCAGACAAGGAAGGAATAAGGGGACCAGTGTCTGGACTCAGAATCTACTAAAGGGTACTCCTGAATAGATGTTCAAAGGCATCCTACACTGATTAACCCTACAGCAAACAACTGATGTATAGTTCCTACAGGTGGAATCTACTTGAACAAAAATGCAGCTAAAGATAGTTTGTTCAATGGTTTGACTACTGAACATACAGAGGGTGCCAAAAAAATGCCTACACAAGAGCTGTACTAAGATTACGGATACATAGTATATATCGATAACAAAAGATAATACAAGTCATGCTTGACTTCTGCAATTACAAGAGGTCATGCTATACATTGCTACCATAATTCAATTCTACTTCAAGAAGTAATAAATAGACAACACTTAAAATGTGTATACTTTTTTTGGGCACCCCTAGCATATTTATAACTGGCTATGAAGTCTCTCACTTATTTTTGCAGAAATGAAGAACTATCATATAAGAGAAATGAAAGGCTAACCTTGCTCACATATGGGCCTGTCCTCCTGGAATTCAAGGATAATAGGTTCAATGGAGAAATTCATTCAATTTCCACTGAAAAGAATTAGTTTATGAAGACTGAAGAGATAGTACCTGAATTGCTACATCATTTTTAGACAACAATTCAGGACACTCCTCTGTATTTGGTGAAAATGTTCAATATTCATCCAATGTGCCAGCAGCTAGTGACTGCTTTAATGCTATAGCAAGGGGTGAAATTTATAGAGCCTATGAATTATCTTGGAGGTGTTTAACAATTACAGGAAAAAAGAAACAAAATAATTTTTTTGCAAACCATTCTTCTAGAAAATTGTCATAAAGATATAGAAGAGATGTTTTGGAAGACTTTCAAAATATTAGAATCATGAAAAATGTAACTTATGGACAGCAATCATCAATGTCTGCTACACATTAGAAGGGCACACAAATGGGACATTTTTGTTGTAGATCAGCCAAAAGATTAAAATAAGCATGTTTACAGAGACATAACTATTTAAAATATTTACAGAGAAAACAGTTGCAGATGATACAAAGACACATTCCAACAAAAACAGCACAATGCAGATACCATATGGTCCAATGTATGCATTCATGACTGCACATGAAAAAACAGGCTAAGCCGCTGGGATACCTCCCTTTTACCTCCAGAACAACAAACTTTTGGGTTTACAAGAAACTCATTATAATCATGTCCATGGATTGCTGAGATCTATGGGTAGTGTCAAAGTCACTGGGAAGTCATCTCTCACACAACCATTGTACAGAAAAGTCTTTGCTTTGGTGGGCTTTCAAGCCCAATCTCCATCTCCTAATTCCATGCAGCAGGTTCAGCCTGCTAATGCAGTTTCTAGTGAAATAGGAAGAGCAGCACATGCATGTGGGTCCCTTCTGTCATCTCTTGAATATTCCTTAGGTTTAAATCAGGACCACAGAACACTGCGCAGAGGTCCCAAGCCCCAAGCTCCCACATCATTGCCCCCTTGGTCATCTCTGGAACAGCAGGGGCCAGGTCAAACCAAATGGTCACTGGAACTCTACATTTTTTGAAAGTCCAGCATATGTCAGTCTCTGTGTTAGGCACAAGGCAGAAAAACAACTATCATAACAGAACTGGAAAGGTAGGCTAGCATGCTCATGAATAACTATGAACCTGTAGGCTTAGAGAGGTTGAGAAACTTGAGTATGATCATGGATGGATGAAGCCTAGGAAGCAAATGATCACATTCCTTTGTTGGTTAAGAAACAAGACAGTATATGTGAAAGAAACTGAGGCTCCATCTAGCAAAAGGCTCTATAGTATCACTGAGGTAATATTGGGGAGGGAAGGGAAGGATGGTGAGAAGCAGGGATACTGATGTGTCCCCAGTTGGAAACTTGCAGCCCTGGGGAAGATGCCTTTAGTCTGCACTATGCCAACTGCCTTCCAGCCCAGATGCCTGAGGTTTACATGCAAGTCCTTCTCCAGAGCTGAACTGCCCAGAAACCACCTCCAAAGAGTTCTGAAATCACTTCACACAGAGCTCTTGATACTTTAAGGTATATATCTTCTCTACTGTACATGACTCGAGAGCATCTAACAATGATGACGACAACAAACCTTCTCTATTTTAATAGAAAAAAGACAATTTGTAGGCATGACAGGAACAGGAGGTAGAGCTATCCCCCTTGTTTGACAGAGATATAAAACAAGTCCCTTGGACTGTCTGCCATCTTCGGGAGACAGGAAAGGAACTAGGAAAGCAGCTGAAGAAGCTTCCTTGACTCTGGGCTTTATATGATCACGGAAACATGCTTGACTTTGCAGGGCGTGTGATGTGAATCAATAGATGATGAAAGAAGAAATGAATGCAGTGAGGTAAGTGCGAGTAAAGAATCATATAGCCCAGCAATATTTGTTCTTACCATCCTCTGTCTTGGTTTGTTTAGACTTCATTTTAAAATTCCATGGGTGATAGCACCTCCAACTCATGAGGAATCTTCTACAATAGGAATGCTTTTGTATATGGGTCAGTGGAACTTTGACAAATAAATGCCCAGTGAGTTAAGGCAGGTCTGTTTTGTGAGCACTGAATTTGTTAGGTTTCTTTACCAAAAGAAAAAAAAATTCAAATGTGGGCAATTAAGAAAGCATGTCCCATCAAAGACATTGAGCCTTCCAAACAATCTGGAATTCTGACCATATATTTGCCCTGGAAGCTGTTGCTTTCCTTGAATACTTTAACTTTTAATGAAGTGTTCAGTCCTTTTGTGATGGCATTGAAGTGTAATCAAACATTACCACAAGCCAAGTCACACACTAGCACGTCTCGCCTTGTTTAAATATCTCAAATATATTTGAGTAATTGTGTAATGATTTCTAGGCCTCTGGTTGTCCATATGGTCTGAACAGACTGCCTTTTGTAGAGCAGTTGCGCTATATCTCAATGAGAAGGAACCAAATCATCCCTGCTCCAAAACAGAAAGCTTGAGAGATGCTGCTTAAATTTCACGGTGGCACCATACCTTAACTTTGGAAATGAAACCAACCCACATCTGGTCCCCAGAAATTGCTGTGTCTTCCAGAAGTCTTGCTGATGTTTGTGAAATACATGAGAATAATGGAGCAGGCACGGAGTGACATGTTTTGTGCTTTTTTGTTTTTTAACATAACTCTCCTTAGAATAGAATGACATGCCAGGGGGACAACAGCAAAGTGACCATTGCAACCACATGGAGTCTTTCTGGTCAGAGAACATTCTAGATGGTAGAGTCAGATCATCTCACATAGACAATGAGGACCAGTGAAAGGGTCTGGTCATTGGCAAGAACTGTGCTCTACTTTCTGGGAGCTGCAGGTGATGAGACAAGGAAAGGAGCTGTTGGGTTTGTAACTAATGACACCCATAGGAGTTTTTAGGTGTTTGCAATGGGAGCCCAGAATTTAAACTTGGTGACTAGGCCTTATTCATTGTTTATGTTATCTATCTCCTTGGGAGGTTATCCCAGGAAAGGCCTGGGATGGTATGTTTGAAGGAATGTACCGAATTTACTCTTGACCGATGATTTGAGAATTCATAGGGAAATGGTTGAGCATGGATTCACCCTTCAACCACTGGCCATGACAGGGATTTTGGTGGGACTAATATGTCAGTCAGAAGGGCCCTTTTTGTTCCTGTCCAACCTCACGCTTCTGCAGCTGTGAGAGAAAAACCATTTCACTGGTCATGAATAGTGCCGAATGCACAACACTATGGAGACATGCATGACGTTCAAGTTCTGGGAATGACTGGGATGTGATGGAAAAGAGTTTACCTTTTGAGCCTGAGGGAGCTGAAAAATAAGAGGAAAAACAAACAAAAAAAGAAAGAAAAGAGTCAGTCATTAAATGAGAAGTTACAGTTAACTCCACTTTGTAAACTCCATTTTGTAAAACTCCATTTTGCTGCCAGTGGCAATTGCAAAAAACAAATATTCCGAATTTGCTAGTAGATGTTTTGGGAATTGCCATGGCCAAAGGATTTCATGACCTCCTGCAAAGCTGGACATGGAGGTCTTCTGTCCAGGGGCCCAAGGGCCTAGCTCCAAGGCCCAGCTCCTTCTTCCTACAGGCCACAGTTCTCACCTGGAGGGCTACCTGGAAACGTGGGGTTCTCACAACTGAAGACTGCAGGGAAGGGAGGGCAAAGTGCTGGCCTCTAGTGGGGAGAGGCCAAACATGTGTGGAACACCCTAAAATGCACAGGGAAGCCTATGTCAAAGAATTATCCAACCTATATGTTAACAGGGCCAAAGAGGAGAAATCTTGCTGTACATAAAGGTAAGACTGTGAGAAGAATGTTCTGCTTTTAAAGTCAATTTTCCTCGCTTTGTAGCACATTAACTATTCCCTTTATTGGTAGTTGAGAAAGCATGCACACAGATTTGCACATATAAAATAAAGCTGATATTCTGAGAACAATGAAAAGAGATAGGCAATCCATAAAATAAGGCATAACAGTTTTCCCAATGGGACAGGCAAGGAACTGAAATTAATAGGTATGTGAAAAAAGATGTACATTTATGAGACATATTGGTCTATTTTTCTGTGTTGGGACTATCAGGCTATGTTATAATGCCACTGTACTATGATTGCCATTATACACACAGTAATTTGAAAAGAATTTTTTCTAATCTGGAATGGAATTAACATTATTCATATATTAAATGCCCAATCTAGAAATTACATCATTACCAAGACTTAACTCCTCATCACATAGACTAACATGTATCGAGTATGAACTTGTTACCAGCCACTATGTTTAAATCCTTTATATGCATTATCTCATTAAATCATACCACCCCAATGCTAGCTACCTCCATTTTACAGATGAAAAATAAAAGGGAACTCTGAGGTCAAGTAATTATACAATGTCCCATAGATAATAAATTGTAGTTCTTGGCTGAGTTTAGAATTTACAGATTGAATTCTACTCGTAATGAATAAAGACTCCAAACACTTGGGAATTGTGGCTGCATACTTTCTGCCTGTCTTTCTAGATTTTATACATTCAGAAATGCTAGGAGATGCAAGACAACTAAATCAGACATCCTAGGATCCCCATTTGGATTTCCTACCTTTCTCTTTTTACCTTGGGATAATACACTCTTTCATATGCACAAAGACTGAAGCTCCCACAAACCTGTCCTAAGCCCCAGACCTGTGGATACAGTCCAGCAATGGGCAGAGGGATAAACCCAAACAAAGAAAATGTCTTGAATTTCAGAGATGTTTCCAAAAATAGTATTAAGAATGTGAATGAAAAGCAGATCCCAACTTCTTCGGCACTCTACTTCTAACAGCTCTCCCTATTTAAGAAGACAGTAATGCAAGCGTGTCTTTCTAACTCTTTCCTCCTGGTTAGGACTCCAACTATTCAAAAGGAAATTTGCAAGTTCCTCCAGTGATTCTCAAGAGCTGAGAAAAAAGTTAACAAGAGATGAAAAAATTAAGCCTAAAATGAGAAATTGCTTAAAGAAAACTATCTGAAATATTAAACATCTCTTCATGTAATGGAAAAGAAATCTTGGACACATGAACATTGTGGAATGAAAAATGCATGTTTCCTTAGGAAAGCATTTGTGTTGAGTCACAACTTATGTCATATAAAATGCATGGGGGCTCTGAAAATTACAAATGTTTGATGAAATGAAAAAGAGAAAATACCAAAGCGAAGTCCTGTGCAAGCTGCTGGACTTTACAGGCTTCTTTGACATGAGAGCTGCCATTTTTTTCTTTCTTGGAGTTTTATCTTGGTTAAGCAGGAAACAAGACTCAAAAAAAAAAAAACCTTGCCCATTTAAGCACATGAGAAGAAATGCTGGGAAGGAAAATAAGAGACTAGACCTTTGTGGTGATGTCCTCAGTTTAAGACTGGCCTCAAACTCTCCACAAAACATGTACTTTCCTCAAGAAATAACTCATGAGAACAAAGAGCAGCTTTCCTACTGGAACTTTGAAATACTTTAAAATTATAGCTTGCAAAGCCTTAAACAGGTTGGCCCCTAAGAAAGAGCTTCAGAATAGAACATAACCAATTTAGATCACATCATCTGCAGCCACAGATGCTACTGCTTGGGAGTCAGTTCCCCCTGACACGTCATTCACTCAGCATTCATGAATGGTGTGCAGAATCTATAACAAGAAGCCAGACCCAGCCAGACACTGGGCCCACCCTGGCCTCTCACTGGAGTCCTGAGGCATGTGCCTTCCAGTCTTTGGCTAGTGTGCTCATCTGTGTAAAGGAATGGTAGAAGGATGGCTAGGAAATGGGCCAAATCTTGGCTGGCCAATAGGTTTTGACTTGAGGACAACTGTGACTGACTAGTAATGGCTGTCTTCAGTCAGTGTCGAGAAGGATTCTGAATTTATGTTTGAGTTTCATCAGAGAGAATATTATAACCAATTAGCATCATTTGCTGTGAGTTAACAATTAAGGAATGGCAAAACATATCCCCAGATATGATGATCTCTCAAGGTTTTATTTTTCTTTGCAGTTCTGAGCAATTTATAATTGTCACATACTTTATTTGTTTAATGTCTCTCTCCCTTGCTTGGTAATAAACTCTATGAGAAGAGAGAAGCTAGTGGGTGTGGGGACCCCCCAAAACCCTAGAAATGAATGTGAAAACAATGGTCATCTGTTTCTTTGATGTGAGAGGGATTTGCACTGGGAATTTGTTCTTCCTGGTCAAATGGTCAGCCAAATATTTTAGTATCTATAAGTTCTGAGAAGGCTGTATCATAATTTGTGGAAGAAATGCTCTGCGTTGTGGCAAACAGATCACTGGTTCTTCTACCATAATAATGTTCCTGCCCCTACTACACCGAATGTTCAGTAGTTTTTGACCTAAACTAGCACAACCCCTGTGTCTTGCACTCTCTATTCACCCAATCTCATCCCGTGTGACTTCTTGTTTTTTCCTGGATGAAATAAATCCTCAAAGGGAAATATTTCCCCACTATGGAGTAGGCAAAGCAATTAACAACAGAGCACTAAAGGGCAAAATCAATGAGTTCAAACCTGTTTTGAGCAACAGAAGAAACACTTCAATGTGTGTATTGCATCAAATGGACACTCTTGATGTGAATGAAGTTTGAATATGTAAAAATAAACACACGATCTATTATAAACAAATTCTGGGTCCCCCCCGTATCTGTCCTGCATGTATGTCTGATACGCTCACACCTGTGACTGGTGCCCTCCTTGTTAAATCAGGTGCCTCATTACTAGGATATTCCTAGGGTTGATGCCAGAAAAAGGAAACTGTGCTAAGTGCCTTGAATCTATACCTCCTCCCACATATCATACTGATAAGTCAAGCCAAGGAGACAAAAAAACCTGCTAGGAGAGATAAGAAGCTTTCAGACTCCCACATGCCAGGAATAGACTTCTGTATATATGTGACTGTCTCACTGCATAAAACTGGCTTTGGAGCTTCTCATCCTCAGAAGGCTCAATGTAAAGTGACTTCTCTTTCCACACAGTGGAGACCTTTTCTTTTGCAAAGTCACCTCTACAGGCATGGTCAATTAGGCTCTGCTGCTCTCCATCCATTTCTTTATCTGTGAAATGAAGGTCTGGACTAATGACTCAGATCATGTGATTCTATGTGCAACTGTATCTAGACATTTTCCAAGGCATTTCTCTAAAGATGGAAAAGAAAGAAGTTGGGGGTTGCCGTGGCCTTCTGCATTCCTAGGGAGAATATGGATACAGGTTGCACATCACATTCCCACGCAGAAAGACAGGGATTGTGTCAGTTTAGGATGGAATGAAGGAGACGAAAGTGATTAAGAGGAAGTGACGCAATAATAGGGACATTCTTGGCTTATGGAACACATTCCAGGCATCAGGTGCTTGGCTAAATGTCAGCTGTAGCTCCTTTGGTCCTCCCATTGTGTTTCTGGGTCAGCCATTAATATCATTTTCAATTTAAAGACCATGAAATAGACAATATTTAGAATGGCCAAGTACCTCATTAAGGTTATCCAGTGAGGAAATGCTCAAGTTCAGAGTTAAAGTCAAATCTCTGTCACCCCACCTTGGTTTCAACCACTAGGCCCACAGTGATGCTTCTCATGGAGACCGAGTGGAACTATCATCAACCCAAGATCCTGAAGGCTTTTGGGACCTAAAGCATCTCCCATAGAGGAAAGGGAGATAAGAAACCCTAGCCTTATTGGTAGAGTCTATATCAAGCCCATCACTCTTCTTAGCACATGTCATGCAGTGTCTGGTGTAGCATGAGGATTCATAATGCTCTCTCCTGTCATAGACATTCAGATCTGCTTTTCTCTCACCCTAGAACACTTCCTCATAGCCCTTCCCCTGTGCCTGGAAAATACCCAATTCTCCAGTCGCCTGCCACTGTCTCAAAGACACCTGTTGAACCAATCTTGCTCTCATAATACCCTACACCTCCCATTTAGAGCAGAGCTACTGCCAGTTGCAGTGCCTATGATTCTGTCCTTATTTTGTAACACAAGAAATCCAATTTTAGCTAGGCTCAGCTAAATGACCCTGTTAGTGACAGGTGTAGCTAAGTTCACTTAGTCAGCTGTGGTCAATGCGACATATGGCTTTTCCAGCAGGTTTTCTTAAAAGGGCTCCCTTCATCCTTCTGTCTAGAAGGTAGATACGATGGCTAGAGCTCTAGAAGTCATTCTGGCCTATGAGGTTACCTTGAGGATGGAAACCATGTGCTAGGATGTGAAGGACAGCAGAAATGACAGGTGATTATTATAGCTATGATATGCTATCCACCACTGAAAGTGTCATATCTATGTTAACTTATGGAAAACTCACAGCAACCTTATTAAGAAAGTGGCATTACTACTTCAATTTTGTAAATGATGAAACTACAAGGTCATCTCGCTGACGAGCAGCAAAGGCAGGATTTGAGAAGAGAGGCCAGGGAGGAGGCTCCTGAATGATCTAGATAAGAGGTGAGGGGGAGCTGGACCGGGGTGCTGGTGGTAAAGGAGGCAGGCAGTGGTGGGACCCTAGATGGATTTGAGAAAAGAGATGATACATTGGGTGATGATATGAGACAAGGAAAGACATTAAGAATGCAGCCAAGGTTTTTGGCCTACATAAATGCAAACATGGAGCTACTGTTTACTGAGAGGAGGACAAGTATGGGAGAAGCATATCTGAGGAAAAAGTGTATAAGTCTAAAATTGACACAAGTTGAAGACGACTCTTGGATTTGCAGGCCGGGGTGGAGGTTAGGCAGCTGGCCAAATGGAACTCAAGTCTAGGGAGAAGCCTGAGCATGGTTACTGCTGGCAGGTGGAGGAGGTAGCTTGAGGTTGCATGCAGACAGTGGGGCACTGCAGTCCTGGGACTGAATGGTGGGCTGTCCACAGCTGGAGACTTGCATGCTGAGATCGAGCTGGGGGAGGAGGTACCACTGGGAGAAAGGATGTGAATGGGCTGAGTCCTGAAGCTGGAAGCATCACAATGCCTCTCCACTGAGGGCACTGCTGTGCTTTTGTTTTAACTATCCTAATTCACTTCGTTTCTATCTTGTAGTTTCACAGGGAGCCACAGGGGAGGCTGAGGGGACATCCATCACTCCAGTTCACGCAGTTCAGAATTGAGCAGACTCTTTTTCAAAAATAAAACTCCAGTTAAAGATCATTGATCAAAACAACACATTTCATTACCAGATACGTGTAAAGATCAAGTGGAAAACAAAGTGTTTTCCTTCCCACTGGGTTGAACAACACAAGCCTGGCCTACATGTGCTGATTCCATTTGCAAAACCCTCTACCTTAGGACAAATCCCTGCTTGCTCTAGAAGTTCCTTGGGTTCATCTTTTTCCCATGTGGATGTCTGCACTTAGAATCTTCCACTCTTCTTCCTTAGGCAATGTGGATAGAGATCCTGACAAAGGTCTGTGGATTGGTGCCAACTCCAAACCATGCCATGGAGGGAAAAGTCTCTGAGGAACTCAGATTTGGTGGTATAGGTTCTACCCTGCCAGTATCCACTTATGCTACCCAGTACCAAACCACACTGCTGTTCATCTGGTCTCCTCAGCTGCACTCTGAGCCCCAAGTCCTAGCTCTAATTCTCAACACTGCTTCCAGAATAATCTAAAAGCATAAGCCTGGAATTTGCCAACCTGTTGTTCAAGCCTCACTGACTTCAATCCTTTGTGCAGCTCTTTCCTCTGACTAGCTGATGCTCATCCCCCACCTTATGCCAATCTGACCTCCCTTCCCTAAGCCCCACCCAGGAGCTACATCTCCACTCTGATAGCCCTGCTTCTGACAGGAGTCCCCCTCTCGATCCAAATGTCTTTTTATGACAGCAACTTGTTCATGGTTTACAATGTGCCGTATTCTGCAATCTTCTTGTTCCCTTGCTTCCTTTCATCTTCCCTGGCTACCTGAGGATTCAAGATCCATCCAGGGGCCCTCTGACCCGCTGCTGTAGCTCCAGGGAGTAGACATGAGCCTGGGAAAGAACTTAATATACGTTGGTCAGAGTAGAAGGAAAAAGCAAAGAAAGAAAAGAAAGGGAAGAGGAAGAGAAGGATGAAGAAAAGAAGAAAAACAAAGAAAATGGGAAGAAATGAAGAATGGAAAAAAGGAAGGAGGGAAGATAAGAAAGAAAGAATAAAAGGAAAGAATAAGGGAGGAAGAAAAAAGAAGGGAGGGGAAGGAGTGGAGGTAAAGGAAGGAAGAAAAAGAAGGAAGACGCAAAGAAGAAAGGCAAGGGGCCTTAGGGTTTGGTAAGCCAGGTTTCAAACTCTACCTCTAAAAGCTGTGAGCATGTGGGCAACAGTATGTTGTCTTCGAGTCCTGGATTTTTTATCTGTAAAATTACAGTAATAATACTATTTCATGGGATTAATGTGGAGAATAAACATGATAATACAAACTGAGACCCTTCAAAAGCAGCTGGTCCATTATAATTGCTGTTCTTACTCTTTCCCCTTGCAACTTCCAAACTTTGCAGCTTTGGCTCTGACCTGAAAGTTTGTGGCAGGTTACAGAAACAAGCCACAGTCTCAGATGATCCCATGGGCCTGGCATCTGTGGAACTTGAGGCTGTCACTTGCTAGTCCATCACTTCTTGTTTTGTTTTATTTGAGACAGGGTCTTGCTATGTAGCCCAGGGTGCCCTCTGACTTGCTGTCCTCTTGCTTCTGCCTCCCATGTGCTGAGATTATAGGAGGGTACCACCATGGTTTTAGTATTGAACCCAGAGCCCTGCACATACTAGGCAAGGGCCCTACCACTGAGCTACAACCTCAAACCTCTTTTTTAAATTTTGAGACAAGGTCTTGTTAAGTTGCACAGGCTGCCTCTGGCCTTGAACTGGCAATTCTCCTGCTTCCATCTCTTGAGTCACCAGGATTACATGATTGTACCATGGTGCCTGGCTTGACTGTCAAGTCTTGATATTGGGTTATGTGAAGAAGTGATAAGGCCTGAATAAGGTACATTAGGCAGCATGTGACTCTTACAGTGGACATGTCTTTGTGCTCATCATCCAACCCCTTTCATGTCACCATGCTGTGAAATAGAGTCCAGACTTCTTCTACAGACAGAGACCAGATTTAAGTTAGTAAATGCAGCACTTTCCCCTGGCCATAGCAATTGTGACCTAGCCTAGTCTCATCAGAGCTTTCACAGAAGTAATCAAAAATGATACTCCTCTGTCTTCTTCCCTGCTCCTTTTTATCTCTCAATTATGGGCCTCAGAGTAAAGCCAACACCCTGGAACTCAGAGCAGTGAGACAGATAGGACTAGACCCCTATGGTCTCATGTGAACCCCGTGTCTATCCATGCACTTAGTTTTGGGTATTTCCATTTTAGTAGAAGCCACTGAGGCCTCCTCAGTGAACCAAGTTTTTATCATTATTCTCAAAGAGACTTGAAAGTGGCCCTCTCTGGGTACATACCACAGAAGTTCACAACTAGATTTTACTTATACACATCCAGGGATTCTTCAAACCTTTTCTGTTAAATTTTTCAGTTTCCAACACTATGTGAGAAATTTCCTTACAAACATATGGGGCATCTTATGTCTCCCAACTCTGGAAGCTATTCTGTTCTTTATGATAATATTGGATAAGTCAGGAGACAGAAGGTATCTCTATGAACACTCTAGGATCCTTCCCTTCTCCTCCTCCTCTGATTTCTACACAAGTGCCAGCCAACTACTTCTACTCCATCTTCCTTCTCTAGACCCTTCAGTGTGCACACCCTGCTGCTCATCTCATACCCCTAACTGAGCTGACGTCCGCCAGTCCCATGGCTTCAACTAACCTCTTGTCATGGGGGTGTTGATGAAAGAAGAGGGAAAAAATTCAAGCTATGGTAGAGATAGATAACAATGCAAAGGAGATGATAAAAAAAATAGGGCCAATAAAAGAAAACAAATATAGTTAGCTTTTCTACTTTAGGATTATTCAAATTTCCCAATTTTTGCTCTGTTGGAAAGACTCATGGGGAAAATGATACCTAAGTATTCCACATGCTCTTGCTTTTGTGAGTGTGGGCATTATCTTACCAAACCAAATATACTTTAATATGATTTCTACACATCTAGTTTATGGTACACATGGAACTTCAACTTCTTTTTCTTATATTATGTTTAAATGCAAGGAAAAGATGGACAGAAAGACCTTCTTTGCAATATATATATTTTAAAGTGTTCCTAAAAAATCAAACAAGTAATATGTGTTCCCTGCAGAGAATTAGATATGAAAGATATGCAAAAAAAAAAAAAAAAAAAAAAAAAAAAAAAAAAAAAAAAAAAAAAAAAAAAAAAAAAAAAAAAAAAAAGAAAGAAAGAAAGAAAGAAAAAGAAAAAAGGCATT
The DNA here is from genome assembly GCA_007922755.1 of Pedetes capensis. Lineage (NCBI taxonomy): Eukaryota > Metazoa > Chordata > Mammalia > Rodentia > Pedetidae > Pedetes > Pedetes capensis. The sequence continues at coordinate 47,314 of VMDO01012842.1, forward strand.
TAAAGCTATCTGTGATGCTAATATCCATTGTTGGTCTTAATGAACAATATGCTAAATGACTGCATGGTGTTTAAATTATTTTGAGTCCATAATAAATTACTTATTGAATTCCTTATTCTTGGCTAGCTAGGCTGTTTTTGTCTTGTCACTAATATGAATGACACTGTATAAACATCCTTATAAAACAGGCACTTATAGACTGCTTTTGCTAAAAAGCATTAACTCCTCACTTGAACCCACTGGTGTCCTGTTCTAGACCCCAAGAGAGTCTGGGGGTCTCCAGTCTTTGTCCTAAACCTATAGCCACCCTGGAGGGATCAATAAACATCTTTCTCACAAAAGACTGAAAATACTTCTCAAGCGATGACAGCAATAACTTCCTGGGACCACCCTGAAGAATTGGAGGTGAGATATTGGTCAACCATACCACACTCTGACCAGGATTGCTTCACTCTGCAGACCTCTTGCCCACGGCCCCCAAATCTTCCTCCACTTAAACCTAAAGCTCCTGTCAGTTCCTTGAAGACAGACTTGGGGGCATGAGACTCCTTTATCTGTTCCTCTTTCCAATGTGCATGCTGATTAAACCTTTCTCTGCTTTTCACAATCACTTGTTTCTTTAAGTGGTGTATTGGGGCAGGTGGCTGAGACTAGTCTGTTGGGACTTCAGAGTCAGGGTTTTGCCCTAAACTCCAGTCATACTTTTAGCTAAATGGTTACCTACACTCTCTACTTCTCAAGAACTTGGATTACTGGTTAAAGGAAATTGTGTATTTCAATCCAAATGCTCTCAGCAAAAGTTATCCCAATTCACACTCTCACCTAAATTCTCTCTTTCTGCTGTTCACTACCCTCCTACCAACACTTTGTTGTTGTTGTTAGGTGCCGTTGAGTCAGTATCCGACTCATAGTGACCCTCATAGGGTTTTCAATGGCTGACTGTTTCGGGATTGCCTTGGGAGTGGATTGCCAGGCCCTTCTCCCTTTTTTGCCGTGCTGGGAATTGAACTCGGGACCTCAGAGACTGCAGTGCAGCGCTCTACCAACTGAGCTAAATCCCAGCCCTACCAACACTATGTATCACCTTTTAAAATCTTCCAGGAATTTTTAAACACAGATTAGATGGATGAGCCTTTCTCAATGTCTACATGAATTAAAGACAGCAGGAATATTAAAATTCAAAATTCCTGATTGGCCAGCTGGCTAGCTTCGCTGTAGGTCTACAGAGAATACCACGCTGCCCACCCTAGATGAGCAGCACCAGAGGATTTAGTAGAAAACAAGTGGACTGATAACTGAAGGTCAGATTTTTCAAACAAATTTCAGATGAAAAGATCTGAGGTTTTGTTCCAGCCATGGAGCCCTGCCTAGATGAAAGGCAAGCCTGCACAAATTATTCACTTGATGGAAGACATTTTTTTGGGATGCTGGGAAATGTGGATTATTAATAGGCAGACCAGAACAATTCTCACATTACACGTAGCTTGGACTATCAGCAGTGGGAAAGCCCCAGACATTTTGCTCATTATAACATTCTGAAAATTCTCACAATAAGAAGTCATTTCTCAGCAGGCTGAAACTCTGCATTGTATTGGAAAAATAAGGTTCCAATTAAAATTGTCATTTTTCAGCTTGATTTTGGGTGGTCATCCTGCTGAAAAGTGATCTGAATCTTAGTTAGGGCAATGTGGGGAGCCCGAGGGCCTGCCAGGTCTCTGGGAGAGCATGGGATGGTAGAACCAAATGGAAATTTGGCAAAATCCAGATAAAACTATCACTATGATGTGTGTGCTATTCCTACTTGAAAATTGCAGTGGTCCACATGGCAGTTTAGGGATTAAGAGGCATGAGGATACTGGTGGAGGCAGCAGCATAGATTGAGGAGTGTCTAGGAGGGAAGGAACCTCTTCTCTGCAACTTACATTTTGGAAAGATCTGTACAGGATGGGAACCCACCCAGACCTTCTCCTGAACTCCCACCCTACCAGTGTCACTTTTCAACATTATGATGGCTTCCAGTTGGATGCTGTAACCTGATGGTTTTAATTAAAACTTAATTTGCAAAAATGTTTCATAATTTATGCATGTCATGTTATTCCTCTGAGATGATGAACTTGCAGCCAACTCCGGGCCATATAAGGAGACACTGTTGCAAGAAAGTTAGGGGAGGAATGGCGTTAGGGGAGAAAAAAAACTACCAACAGGAGCGCAGCAGAGGCAGGCACCAATGCTTTCTTTCAGCCACTCATCACTGGGATCCGCAGCCACCTGGGAGAGACATGGCTTTGCTGTCTGAAAGCAGAGAGCTCTTCAGGCAGATCACAGACACGGAGAACTGAAAGGATCAACAATAGCCAGAATGGCCCTCTGAAGAAAGTCTCACCAGGGCAGAGGGAAGCCAAAAAACTTGAAACCCTCCAAAGTAGATGAATGTCTCCACAAAAGGAGACATAAAAAAATCCTCAGAGGAAAATTAATGAAAACTCAAGAGTCTATAATGAAGCCATTACTTTGCTCAACAGATGGCTCCAAGAGAGATTCTGCAAGGATCTGCCAGACTTAGACCACAGAGAAATCTGCATAGCAACTTAACTGAAAATATTGAGCCCTGAAGAAAGATGACCACAAGATACCCCCAGGCCCAACTCAAATATGAGGTGTGATCAAACACTACAGTGAATATTTAAATTTTTAAAAATTTATTACAGCAAAAGGCACATTGCCATTTATTTCCCTTAGAATATTCTCTCTAGCTTCAAACATATTTATACTATCATTCTTGCCACTTTCTGAGGCAGTTCTGGAAGTCCTCTTTTGTGTCTTTTTTTTTTTCCCCCTTACAACATAAGGTGGTTGAACCCAGGGCCTCATGCATACTTTGCAAGCACTCTATCACTAAGCTGTACCTCTAGCCCTGTTTTTATTTTCTGTCTGGAGACAAGGTCTTGCTAAGTTACACAGGCTGCCTCTGGCCTCAAACTCATGATCCTCCTGCCTCAGCCTCCCAAGTGGCTGGGATTATAGGTGTGTGCCATGACACCTGGCTCTTGTGTTTTTACTTTTTTCCTCCATCATGACAATGTGCCATGTCATACGTTGATTCTGGTATGGCAATTTCTGTCAAATAAAAACATTATGCTGTGTCCTCATCCACTTAATTCAAGGAATCTCATACCATACAACTTCTGGCTCTTCCCCAAAGTCAAAATGACCAGGAAAGGTAAATGCTTTGACTTGCTTCAGGACATCTAGGCAACTACAATAGCACAGCTAAATACATTCATTAAAGAGGATTTCCAGAACTGCTTTAGAAAGTGTCAAGAACAATGGGATAAATGTGTTCAAAGCTAGTGGTACTATTCTGAGAGGGGTGGATGGTAATGTGTCCTTTACTGTAATACTAACAATTTTTCAAGTTTAAATTTTTATTGTATCTTTTGATCATACCTCAGACTTTGTAAACTGGAAAGTAACCGGATCTCAAGTGACCCTTCGTGGATATACTAAGAAGTGAATACAGACAGTATTTATTATAGAGGAAAAAATTGAAGGGAACAGCCATGAAGGCATAAAGGAATTCTACTGACTCACAAAGAATGGGACACAAAGTCTGTGCTATATGTTTTAGAAAACAACCTAGTAAGTTACACTTTTCATAGTGCCTGAGATACAAAAACAAATAGCTTGAAATTAGTATGATTGTAGGCATTTCTGCTATGATGTGATATAAGTTACTAAGAAACATCACCTTCCATAAAATTGGTCACCATAAACTAACACAACATATAGGAAAAACAGGATTGGGACAGACAACTCCTTAGCAACTTCTTAATCACAGCAGTAAACAAGACCAGTAACAACCTTAATAAAATATTAGTATAGTTAAGAATATAGTTGAAACTCCTGATTTAAAACATTAAGATATATGGTCATTTAAAAAAAAATGGGTGATAACTTGAAGTCAGTAGATGTAATGAAGGGTTGAGGCCGGTGAATAATAGAGACAAAGGCAAAATGCTCACAACTGGGGTGAGCTAGGTAGGAAGCCCCTCTAAACAGAACACTGACCAAAGAGCCCAGAAGATCAGTTCTGAATGACCATCTCCATGTGTGTGCTTCTACCTGTTGCTTCCTTAGTACTGCAAAACTTTACTAGCCTAGGGAAAAATGCCACACAAATCAATGTCTTAAAGGGCATCATTCTCTATTTATCAATTGTGTAGGAGCCAATTCATACTACTAAAACACATGAGGTACTAGATGAGACAATCTTCTTATTAAACACTGACCTGATTTTTCATAAAAAAATTATACCACATAAGACATGGGACAATAGCTTGAACCTTATTGGTAGCCCTAATGAAGAGTTATAGAGTTTTGTGTTTTCTACTACAAGATGGCTGAATCTTAAAAAGAAACAAAACTACATATTTTTCTGGAATAGATAACAGTTGCTAATTTTATAGTACAATAATAGCTGAGTGAGCAATGTTTTAAGAGTCATATTTCATAGAATTTTCAAAGTTAGGGGGCACCTTTTAAATGTGTGAGAACTTTTAGAGTGGAATAAGATCAGGCAAAGCAGATCTTCCAGATTTCTCAAACAGCCTTCAGGAGTCTCTACTTGCATCTTTATTTGGGTTATTCATTTTTATTTAACAATAATAGAGTTTTACCTTTGTAGAGCAATGTTTAAACTGCACAAGCAGCTTTTTTACATATAATAACTCTAATGTGGGTACCACATAGTTACAAGATTTATGAGAGCCTTTTGTTTGTTTGTGGTGTGAGGTATGAACCCAGGGCTTTGTACACGCTAGGCAAGTACTCTATTGCTGAACTACATTGCCAGCCCAAGACTTTATTTTAATGGGGTCACAAAAAGGTATGTAAAAGTTTTGGAATTTATTTGTAGAGAAATTACAAACTCAAGAAGTCATAGAATAGGTAAGGTGATTTTTACATTTATCATGATGGCTTATGTTTTGCTATGCCACATTGTAAAACAACTCAAAAAAGAATTTGCCAAAGTAAAATGGCCCTAAAAGCCATGTAATAATGTCATATTTTTCATCAACTTCCAATATTGCACTCAAATTTTGTGGCTGACTGGCAAGCCTTTCCAAACAGTGGCTTTCTTAAAGATAGGCAATCACACTGACCTGGGCTTCTACCACTCACTGACATAGCGCCAGGAGGGCCAGCTGCAAGCAAGGGCAAATGTTAAGGTTCATCCTTATGTTCTTTCACCTCCTTGGCAGCACAATTACTGTTAGAGCATTTCTGAACATGGGGAGATACATTCCTGGTAAATGCTATCTCGGGGCATCCCATGCCAGAAGGAATAATACATATCTCCTGTTGATCTGGAACTTACTCCAGAAACAAAATACACAAAGCCACTGCAGCTTATTTCAGTATAAATGACACCAATGGCTGCCTTCAAGATGGACAGCATCATTTAGTAAGTCTTGAAGAGTCAGATGGCAACAGTCCATCTCCCAAGGTCATCTCAAAGATGGCCTTCAAGAATCACATTAAAAGGCTGGCTGGAATGCTGAGCTGGTATAGGAGTAAACTCAGAAAACAGTTCTGGAAGAATGTTCCCAGAACAACGGCTTCTCTCTGCTCTAGAAAATAGGTGATGAAGCCAGGAGCTAGGGCCCACACCCTTAATCCCAGCTACTTGGGAGGTGGAAGCAGGAGGACAGAAAGTTCAAGGCCAGAGGCACCCTGTTCAACTTAGTGAGACCCTGTCTCAAAAATTAAAAAAATAACTGAAAAGGGCTATAGGTGCCACTCAGAGGTAGAACATTTGCTTAGCATGCACTAGTACTAAATACAAAGAAAAGAAAAGAAATGAAAAGAAAAGAAATAAAGAAAACAACTGATGAAATGATGCTTTCATTGAGCCTGGTGGAGAGCAAGGAGCATTATATCTACCTCTAGCTCTGTCTATCCCTACTCCTAGCTGTAACACAAAAGTTGGGGGCGGTCCTTCTATTTCCCGTCTCCTATGAAAAATGTAATAGGCTTTTAAATAAAAGCAAATGACTATGTAGTTCTTTCTTCACTCAAGCCTGTATTCCTCATATGTGAACACATTAAACAGACAGTAGAGGGCAGAGGTTTGAGCTCTGCATGACACATAATTCTCTGTCTATGTTCTTTATTAGAAAGTCCTTCAGAAACTCTCTGCTGTGATTCCAGCCTGAAAAAAAAAATTGTCATTGTACTCCAAGAAAAGTTCTTTTCTATGTAGTAAAAAACTAAACATTTCCTTCTCTTACATATTGTTTTTACCTTGGCCCATTAGCGAGTATATTTGTTCACCTGGTCAGAGAAAACTGTACCAAATCCATGTGTTGCATGATGCCAGTTCTCTCTGTGCATTTAGGAACTACATGAGTCAAGACTGGATTGAATTGACTATTGAAGAGTGGGTAAAAATGCTGACTGCTCACCTAAGGCTGGGTAAAAATGCTGACTGCTCACCTAAGGCAGGCCAAAGGCTAAGAGTTTTCAATGTATCCTCACAAGAAAATCCCAAGATAAACCTAGGGTTAGAATATGATCATGTCTGTTCAGAAGATGGCAAAACTGAGATTGACCCAAAAGCCTGCTTTTGACATGAACAGTATCAACAAGTCAAATAACCTAGTTAGCCTTTCCCTAAAAACTTCAGAGTCCCCTAATAATGGATAGTGAAGGGAATACAAAGTAGAAATAAAAATGAAGCGGTCAGCTGCCTAAGGACTGAAAGGTAGTTTTGTCCTCCACTCCATCTGGCTGACACCTGACTGTCATACCACTTCAGGCTGATTTGTGTCTGGAAATGAAGAAGGTCTGTTAATATGTGGGGACTGCTGATTCCCTCAAACTACATTTTGCTCCCCACCCCCTGCACTGGGGTTTGGCAACCTTTAAGCACACTTTGCCAAACACATGTTCCTATAATTTGGAAGCCTGTGTGTATTTTCAGTGGAAATTTTCTTATGGTTTTGATTAATTTACAATTAAATCATGAAACAGAGTAACTCTTATCAAGTATCTATACATCCTCTTGCCTTTTGTCATTCTGCAGTTTTTTTTTTCTGAATACAATAAGCCATATTTTATCAGTGGCACTTGGGCTCAAACCTCACAGAGGCAGATTTGCTTCTGAAGTTCACATTTAAGAATTAGAGGACTCCAAATGCCTAGAACTGAGGAACAAAATGCTCTCATTTTTTGAAATAAATGTTAGGTAGCATAGATTGCATTACTTGCTGATAAAACTAATCTAAACTCAATGTTTTTCTACTTTGAATATGAGTGAACAAATGCAGCAATTTAATTCATCTTTAAGATGAAACAAAACAGTAATAATAATCTTTTATCTAAATGTCTGCTCATGATCACAGTAGAGTAACTAGTATTAGATTAGCTCTCCTGACACAAACAACTAGAAAATTAGATGTAATACAAAACACAAATATTTACTGCTCAAAAATTAGCAGAGACTTGGTTTCCCCCAAAAGGTAAAGACATGAGGTGAGACTCATGACCTCTCTAATACTCTGCCAGGAGCTATTTACAAGACCATAGAAAATGAAGAATGAGACCAAGCAGAGCCTGGGAGTTGTGCTGAATTGAGACAGAAGCAAGAGGAGCTCAGAGGAACTGAGGCAGTTGCAATTTCCAGGGTAGAATACTAAAGAAAGGAAGCTACACAGAGAAAGAGCTTCAGAAATTGACAAAGAGGTTTTCATGACAGAGTGAGACTCCACAAGGTAAGACAAAGTAAAATTACAGGGCAGAAGAGAAGAGGAATTTCAGTAAAGCTGTAAGCTGCAAAGAAAAAAAGATAACTGTTGGACCTCAAATGTGACTCTGAATTTACAAGTTTCAACCAGCCCAAACAGAATACTTTGTTAATTACCTGGGATATTGAATAGCAATCTAGAAAAGCTGTGCCTTGGTTTGGAATTAAACTAGCCCAAGAGTGAAAGATATACCATACTTGCCTAATCAAAGATTAAAAGGCCAAGATGATAGCTAACTGGATTGCCTGCCAGAACAAAATGTAATATTCTTTAAAGGAAGACAAAAAGCAACACACTAGAAAACATAATGCTTACCATTACATCATTTTACATACAACTTAAAATAGGTACAGAAACAGGAAAATGTGACTCCTAAGAGGGAAAACGATTAATAGATAGAAATATCCTCAGAAATAATGGAATTAACCTTCACTTGTCTGTCAATTTACCGTACTGTGGAGGCTTGTGTGCTGTTGTGATGCTGAAAGCTATGTCACTGGAATTTCAGATATCAGCAGGGTCACCCATGGTGGACAAGTATAAGCTGAGCTTCCAGACTAAGACAGACAAGGAAGAAGGACATGGTGGCCCACTCCCAAAACAATTAGCCATTGGAAACCCTACAAATAGCAGAGAAACATTGCCAGATACAGTGCTGGAAAATGAGCCTCCTAAGTTGGAAGGCACTCAAAAGACAACTGGGGAAAAGTTGCCTCCTCAATGTAGAGTTAACCTTAATGATGGGAATGGAGTAATGCCCCAGGGACCTCCATTTGCTGATGTGGCATGACTCAAAATGAGAAGGAACAACTATAAACACCCATTAATAATACAAATGTGGAATGTACAAAATATAAATCTAGGAAAATTAGAGATTGTAAAAAGGGAAATGGAGCACATAAACATCAACATTCTAGGCATCAGTGAACTAAAATGGACTGGTATTGACCATTTTTAATCAGATAATCATATGGTCTACTGTGCCAGGAATGACAACTTTAAAAGAAATGAGTCTGCATTTATCATAAAAAAAAAGACATCTCAAAATCTATCCTGAAGTACAATGCTGTCAGTAATAGAATAATATTCATATACCCACAAGGAAGACCAGTTAACATGACTATTATTCAAATTTACACACTTACAACTAAGGCCAAAAATGAAGAAAGGAAAGATTTTTATCAGCTTTTGCAGTCTGAAACTGATGAAGCATGCAATCAGGATACACTGATAATAACTGGTAACTGGATTGCAGAAGTTGGAAACAAAGGCAGCGGCTCAGCGGTTGGAAAATATAACTTTGTGACAGAAATGATGCTAGAGCTTGCATGACAATATTTTGCCAGATCAATGATCTTTTCATTGCAAGTACATTTTTTTCACCAACATCAATGGTGGCTATATACCTGGAATTCACCAGATTGAACATATAGGAACAAAATTGACTACATTTGTGGAAAGAGATTATGGAAAAGCTCAATATCAAATGTCAGAATAAGACCAGGTGCTGACTGTGGATCAGATCATCGAGTCATAAGCAGATTCAAGCTGAAACTGAAGAAAATTAGAACAAGTGTACAAGAACCAAGGTATGACCCTGAACATATCCCTGAGTTCAGGGACCATCTCAAGAATAGATTTGATGTGTTAGACACTAATGACTGAAGATCAGATGAGTTGTGGCATGACATCAAAGACATTAGTCATGAGGAAAGCAAAGTTATTAAAAAGACAGGAAAGAAAGAAAAACCAAATTACATGTCAAAAGAGACACTGAAACCTTCCTTTGAACATCAAGCAGCTAAAGTAAAAGGAAGACATGATGAAGTTAAAGAATCAATAGAAGATTTCAGAGGGGAGCTCAAGAAGACAAAACCAAATATTACAATGACATATGCAAAGAGCTGGAGATAGAAAACTGAAAGGGAAGAACACACTTTTTCACAAGCTTAAAGAATTGAAGAAAAAATTCAAACCTTGGGTGGCAATAGTAAAGGATTCTACAAGGAAAACATTAAATGATGCAGGACATCAAAAGAAGATGGAAGGAATACACAGAGTCATTATACCAAAAAGAATTGGTGGATGACCAACCATTTCAAGAAGTTGTATATGATCAGGAACCAATGGTACTGAATGATGAAATGGAAGATGTTTTGAAGGAATTGGCAAAACACAAGGCTCCAGGAATTGATGGAATACCAAGAGAGATGTTTCAAGAGAGGATACAGATGGAGGTGCTCACTTATTTATGCCAAGAAATTTGGAGAAACAGCTACCAGGCCAACTGACTGGAAGAGATCTGTAGGGAATTGTGGGATAGCCCCAGGGGATAGAGAGGAGGTTTGGTTTGAATAGGGGCCTATCTAGCCCACCTGGAGGTCTGATCTATGGCCCAAGGTAAGATGGCCCCCAGTGATTTAAATACCACTCCTAATTGGTTGTGCCCAGACCCTGCCACCCCCATATGATTGGTGGACTGCCATAACCGCCATCTTGAGACAGTTAGAGGCAGTTGCCCTAAGACTATATAAGGACAGTGCACAGGGCACTCAAGAGCCATTCCACCACCAAGCCATTCTACTGCCATCTGAGCCATGCCATACCACTGCACAGTCCTGCCACCCCATCATTGTAGAGGTCACACTTGCTGGATCAAGAGAAAAGACTGCCTGTCCTTGCAGAGGCCACTCCATCACCGGACTAAGACAGAGTTCATCAGGAACCAACAGCAGTGGAAGAGAAGCCGACCTACTCGGAGTACATCCATGATGCTGGGACCCAGATAACCGCTGCCAAGGCCAGAGCCGTGATACTTCCACTATCCTGAGGGGTGGGCTTGAGGGCTTTATTTCTTTACAGGAGCTGTACAATAAAATCTGTACTAAAGGCATCCTGAAGCCATCTGTCCTTGACTTCGTCTGCTGCCGCTTGCCAGTCCCCCCCGGAGTGTGGGGTCCTGATCCTGGTCAGAGGAAGAAGAGCTAGCTGAGACCCAGCTAGAGGGAGGGGCGACCCATAGAGATCCATATTTGTACCTATTCCCAAGAAAGGTGATCTGACCAAATGTGGAAATTATCAAATGATATCATTAGTATCACATCCAAGTAAAATTTTTCTAAAGATTATTGAAAAGTGACTGCCAGAAAATCAAGCTGGATTCAAAAGAAGGTGTAAAAACAGGGACTTCATTGCTGGATGTAAGATGGATATTAGTCAAAAGCAGAGAATACCAGAAAGATGTTTATCAATGTTTTATTGACAATGCAAAAGCATTTGCCTGTGTGGATCACAACAAATTATGACAAAACTCTACTTGCAAAAGTGAAGAGGATTTGAAACATTTACTGATGAAGATGGAAGAACACAGACTTCAGTATGGATTGTGGCTCAACATCAACAAAATAAAAGTCCTTACAAATGGGTCAGTAAGCAACTTCATGATAAATGGAGAAAAGATTGAGGTAGTCCAAGATTTTCCTTTACTTGTTTCTACAGTCAACACCCATGGAAGCAGCAGTCAAGAAATCAAAATATGCTTTGCATTGGGGAAAACTGTTGCAAAAGACCTCTTTAAAGTGTTGAAAAGTAAAGACGTCACACTGAGGATGAAGGTGCACCTGACTCATGCCATAGCATTTTTAGTTGCATCATATGCTTGTTAAATAACAGAGACAGAAGAAGAATTATGCTTTTGAATTATGGTGCTGGAGATGAATACTGAATATACCATGGAGTGCCAAGAGAACCAATAGCTCTGTGCTAGAAGAACTATAACTAGAGCACTCCTTAGAAGGAAGGAAGGCTAAACTGCATTTTATGTATTTTGAACATGTTGTCTGGAGGGGCCAAACCCTGGAAAAGGACATCATGTGTGGGAGAGTGGTGGGTCAATGAACAAAAGGAAGACCCTCAGGTAGATGAACTGACATAGTGCTTGCAACAAAGGGCTTAAACTTAAAAAAGATTGGGTGCATGGCACAATGCCAGGTAGTATTTCATTCTATTATAGATAGAGTTGCTACGAGTTGGACCCAACTTGACAGCACCTAACAACAACAATGGAATTAGCAAAAATGTACTTAAAATAGCTATAAAAGAAATGAAAGATTTAAAGGACAACATGAACACAATGAAGAAAGAAATAAAAATTAAAATCAAAACAATAAAAATTGAAACCAAACAGGATTCCTAGAATTAAAAAATATAGAATTTAAAAATGTTTAAAGTCACTGTATGGACTTATTGGCAGATTAGACAGTGCAGAAACAAAAAGATCAGTGAATCTGAAAACACAGCAATAGAAGCAATAAAAATACAAGCAAAGAGAAAAAAATGAAAAAGAACTTTAGTAAATTGTAAGGTAATATGAAGCAGAGGAATATATATGCAACTGAAATTCCAAAGCAGCCTGGAGAAAGGGCGGTAGGTATAAAGTATCATAAGAAATAATGGTTAAACTCAAATTCGATTAAGAAGTTTGTAAACACACCAATCCAAAAAGCTTAATGAAACAAATTGACATAATACTAACACATTTCAAAATAACATTGCTAAAAGCCAATAATAACAACAAAATCTTAAAAGCAAGCCAGTGAAATAAAAGTGTTTAAGTGTAGATAATCAAGGGTAGCTGGACACGGTGGTGCACACCTGTAGTCCCAATGACTCAGGAGGCAGAGGCAGGAGCATCACAAGTTCAAGGCCAGAGGCAGTCTGTGTAATTTAGCGAGACCTTGTCTCAAAAAAGTGAAAAAATGGGCTGGGGGTGCAGCTGAGTGGTACAGCACTTGTAAAGCATCCAAGTGAGAGGCCTTGGGTTCAACCCCCAGTACCAGAAAAAAGAGAGAGAGAGAGAGAGAATCAAGGGTAAGAATTATCATTGACTTTTCATCAGAAAAAATGCAAGCCAGATGATAATAGAACAATTGGTTTAAAGTACATTAAGGAAAAAATATATAAACCTAGAATACTGCATCCATTGAAAATCTCCCTCCATAGCAATTCAAAATTAATATGTTTTCCGACAAAAAGAAAATTCTGAGACAACTTGCTGCCAGTAGAGCTGCTCTGTAGGAAAGATTAAAGGAAGTTCTTCATGCAGAAGAAAAATGATTCCAGATGGAAGCTTGAATGTATACAAAAGAATAAATAGCTCCAGAAATGGAAAATATGTGGATAAATAGAACTTTTTCTCATTTTTAAGTTAACTGCCTTAAACAAAACAAAAACATCATATTGTGGAGTTGATGACATATGTAGAAATGAAAGATCTAATAATGACACAGAGGACAGAAGGAGGCATGGCAGGTATGCTGTTGTAAGTTTCTTTCATAATAAGGAAGTAGACTGTGAGAAGTTAATGATAGAAAGAGGTAATGATAGAGCAACTACTCAAAAGACACAATAAAGAGATATAGCCAGTAGACCAATAGTAAAGATAAAATGGGCTAAAAACAATACAAAAGAAG
>VMDO01012843.1:0-60576 GCA_007922755.1 Pedetes capensis
AAAAGAATCCTAAAGTTATACATAGCTATAACACTTCTTAGGTAAGAAACATAAATTTAGAATTACTCAACCAGTAATTGGGGTAACTGGAACAGACTGCATTACAAAATATTGACTTTTACTACTAAAAAAGAATGGCCAGTGAATGCCACAGAACCTAAACATTTATGGAATGCTAAGACACAGTCACAAGTTGGGGTTTAGCTCAGTTAGTAGAGTGTTGCTCTGAGCTCTCTGAGGCCCTGGGTTCAATCCCCAGAACAGCAAATGTGGGAACAATGGGCTTAAATAAGATCATGTGTCTGGCACAGAATTGGGAAGTGTTTCGACCTGCTGTACATAGTGTCGCTATGAATCAGACTTGACTCAATGGAACCTAACAACAACCACAAGACACAGTCACTGTACTCAAAGAGTTTACAAAATACTGGAGAGACAGGAGGAAAAACAATGTCAGCTAATATTGTAAGAGATAAGCAAAGGTTGCTATGGAAAGCCATAGGAAAAGACATCGGATGTGGTAGCACATGCCAGTAATTAAGGAGCTGAAAAGGATGAGGCAGGAAGATTGATTTAGAGTTTAAGGCTAGCCTAGGCTAATCTTGGTGGATGTTCTAGTGCTCACCTGTAATCCCAATTACTCTGGAGGCTGAAACAGGAGAATCGAAGGTTTGAGGTTAGAGGCAGCCTGTGTGCATGGTGGGGGGAGGGAGAATTCGTTCTTTTCTTTCTTTCTTTTTCTTTCTTTTTCTTTCTTTCTTATCTCAGACTGGGATAGTAGAGTGGGATACAAAAAGATTGTAATAACCAAATTCTGCTTGAATTAGCATTCTCTTAATTAGCCAAAATAATTGCTAGAGGCTCAATCCCACACAATGTTAAAACACTTCCTAAAATTTGCTTAGGCATAGAGGTGGTTAAAAGTGGAGACCCTCCCCCTTGAAAAAAAGGAAACAAACATGAAAACAAAGATCATCTCTTTCTTTGCTATGACAAAGACTGTGCACTCAGAATTTTTCCCACCAGGTCAAATGGTCAACCAAAGTTTTTACTATCTGAAGTTTGAAAAGATTGCATCATAATTTATACATCCGTAATTGTAGCAAAGTGCATTGAGTGCTCAATATTTTTTGACCAAAATTGTGCCCCACTCTCCCTATGCACCTGATGTTATCTTGTGTGACCTTTTTTTTTTTGTTTCCCCAGATGAGAAAACTCCTCACAAGGAAATGCTTTGCCATTGTGGAAGAAATGTAACAAAAATTGCAGAAATGCTGAAAGATATCAAATCAACCAGTTCAAAACCTGTTTTGACTAGTGGAAAAAATTACTCAATAGGTATAATGCCTCAAACATACAGTACTGTGTTGTTGTTGTTGTTAAGTGCCATTGAGTTGGACTGGACTCCCAGAAACCCTATATATAAAAGAAGGAAACACTCTCCAACACTGAGCCATGCCTGGCACTATGTCAATGCCTCTCTGCTATTCATAGGGTTGTCAATGGCTGATTGTTTTGGGCTAGTTTCAGGAATGGGCTACCATGTCCTTCTCCCATTTTTGAGGTGCTAGGGATTGAACCCAGTGCCTCAAAGAGCACAGAGCAGCACTCTACCAACTGAGCTAAACCACAGCCCTGAAAGTACTTTAAAGGTGACTAAAGTTTGAACATGTAAAAATAAATACGATTTTATTAAATAAATTCCACTTTGGGAGGGTATCACTTCATGTTTTCATGTGTATGTTCCCTCCAAATTTTGGTTCTGAATATCTTATTGATAGGCACTTTCATTAGTGTGGATCTTTTCATTGTTATTTATTCACTTGTGGATATCTTGTCCTTTCTCTCTTTTTCCCCCTATTTCCCAAATCTCCATCAAAAAAATTTGTGCTGTACCAACTTCAAGGACTGTGTGGGGTGTGCGCCTCCCGGTCTGGCCTGAAGGTTCGGACTGGCTGCGCCGCCGCACACACAGATACTAAACACAATTCACTCGGGACCCTCAGGTGAGGGGCGCAGACTCCTGCGGCCCTGGGGACCCAGGCGGAGACCAGAGAAAGGAAAAGCCTCAGGCACTTTTGCCTTCCAGGGGCAAACACCTGTGTTGGTCGTCTCGGTGGTCAGGAGGAGACAGCTGTTGCTTCGTCGTTGGTCAGACGGAGAGCAGGTTCCTTTCCTTGTCGATGATTGCGACGGGAGAGTGTTTTTTCCTCATCAAAGGTCAGGGGGAGAGCAGCGGGAGAGGCGCTTCCTCATCTGTGGTCCGGGCAGGAACAGGCGAGAAGGCGCAGAAAGGGATGCCAGAAAGGCCGTGCCAAAAAAGGGTCGAGCTGCCGCAGCGCAGCTCTTTATATAGTTCGCCCATGGAATGGCCTGAGCCAATCAGCTTTCAGTCCAATTGTCCAATCAGGAAGGGTTTTGTACAAACATGCAACCAAGTTACTTTCATTTTCCCTAGATTTCTAATTTACAAGCCAGACATTCAAATGCCATTTTCCCAGTTTGGGAGTTTTTACCAATTTCCTCCCAATTTTTCCCTGCAGACTGCATTTGATAAATGAGAACATTAACACTACAATACAAAAGAGAAATCAATTAGGTATTCAATGTCAATGTCCAATTTTTTTCAACTGTTTATATCCAAGGAATGTTCTTCATGGCTATATTTTTTCTTGGCCGCCCCCATCATTGAACATCTGAATAAGTTCTCTCTCTTTTAAAAATGTCTATTTTCTTTTTTGATCTTACTAAGAGTCTAAAATCTCTTTCTTCTTAATAACTAAAATAATATAGGAACAGACTTCCTATCATATCATTTTGTGGAACAATTCCATTTCAGTAGTATGATATTCTTAACTTTGGAAGACTGACATAACAGTGTTTCGGGATAAATGAGGCTGAGGAGACCAGAGGCAAGTTCAAGAGAGTTTATTGCACCAGTGCATTTGGCCCAGTGGAATCCTTTCCAGAGAATGAGGACAGAACAAAGGAAGGCCAGAGTTTTTATAGGTTTATGTGGTTGAGAGGGTTTATAAAAAGTAAAACAAGGCTGGGACCCAGACACAAAAGAGAAATTATACAAGCAGAAAAAGGGGAGATAAGTCTCCTAGCAACATCCCTGGGAGAAAAGGAGAGGACGTGAGTGCTTCTAAAATGAGAAGAAAGAAGTAGTCATTCTGCAGTTGTCTAGTTAATATGTAGGTGGCTTATCACAAGAATAAAATATTGCAAGGTGTCTTGCATGAAATCATAAGGCTCATACAAATGTCCTTGATAGCAATTTAAGCAGGCATCAACTAAAATCTCAGGAAGATAGGCAGCTCTGTTATTAGCAGAATTCACCATGTCATTTGTAAGAAATCAAGATGATTTATACACATATTATTTGTAAGAAATTAGGCAACCTTTAGCTGAACAAACATTGCTTTAATAAGGAGCTACTGGTTATCATTGGGAGAAGGGGTTCTTTCTTTGGGAGCCTGCTTCAACAGTGAACACTGATTACACATTTTTCTCAACTAAACTAAAAATTTCATCAACTGTAGGTTCCTACTCTTGGTAATACACAGAAACAAGAAATCATTCTGTTTGTTCTTAATTATAAATAGTTGAAATTCTTAGCAGAATCTTTGTTCTTTACAAACTTGGATTTTTCTTGAGGGCAAAGTAGATAGTTCAATTTGTTGTTGTTAGATACGGCCAAGACAGTGTCTGACTCATAGCGCCCCTATGTACGGTAGATGAAACACAATTGTCAACCCTTCTCTGCTATTGATAGGGTTTTCTATGGCTGGTTGATTTTTGGGAGTGGATTGCCGGCACCTGTTGTTCACATGTGTTCTCCTACCCAAGCACTAAGGAAGCCAGACCCTGCTTAGCTTCCAAGGTCTGACCAAATCAGATGTCACAGTGGTATGGCTGCAGACACAGTTAGATTTGTTGTTGTTGTTAGGTGCCCTCCAGTCGGTATCCCACTCATAGGGACCCTATGTACAGTAGGCAAAACACTATTGTCAGTTCTTCTCTGCTGTTCACAGGGTTTTCAATAGCAGATTGATTTTTGGGAGTGGGTTGCCAGGTCCATCTCCCAAGCCTACAGCACCTGTGTTCCCAGGTGGTCTCCCATCCAAGTACGAACCAGACCCAATTCTGCTGAGCTGCTGTTATGTGAGGGGATCAGATGCCACAGTGCCTTGGCTGCAGGCCACAGTTCAGCTTAAAGAGAAAATAATAAAGTGCACAGTATGCTGTTTGTCTCACTGACATTTTTAGTGACAGAAGAAGTGATCCATCAGACCCTGAGAAATAAGGAACAAGTACGTCAGAAGAAACACATTCAACCCCACTGATGACATTTCTATGCCCTGTACAAGTAGACTGTTGCTTTGAACCAGTTCAATCTTTGCTTCATGAAAGGTGCATATGTTACTATATGAAGAGTGTGTGCTTGGGAGTTCAAAAGTAATGACATTATAAATAGAGAAGAAAAGGA
The DNA here is from genome assembly GCA_007922755.1 of Pedetes capensis. NCBI lineage: Eukaryota > Metazoa > Chordata > Mammalia > Rodentia > Pedetidae > Pedetes > Pedetes capensis. The sequence continues at coordinate 4,493 of VMDO01012843.1, forward strand.
AAAGGAAAACAGATGATCAGACCTCTGACAGACACTGATTTTTTTTTTCTTTCTATAACTGAGCCTTTGTGGAGGAGTTCTAATAATTTGTTAAATCACAAGAAATGCATTAAACTTCTCTTAACAATAATAAAATCTCTATAGGGACATGAGTTCGTCACAACTGGCTGAGAAGACATCACCTAGGATTCAACGTTGAATATGCTGCTAACAATAGCAGCTTAACTTGATTTTGTAGTTATGGAAAGTTTGTAAGTATAGAGAAAAGACAATGTTAGAGCTCTAGTGCATTAAATTTTATGATAATTTAGGTATTGATGCTGTTAGAAAAGACAAAAAGTGTTGGAGCAGCTGGGTGCTTTAAGAAAGTATAAATTGTTGAAATAAGGGCTAAGGGTCATAAGAGATAAAAACAATTGAGGATGCATAATAGATTTGCTGATAAGTGTTGAAATCACAGATAACACAGGAGTCCATAATTTTTTTATTGTCATGAAATAGGTTGAATGTTTTTTCTGTGATATAGGTAAGTACCTTAACTGTAGCAAGTAAGATGGCAAATGGATAAAGTATTGGGTCTTTAAAGAGTACTGATGGTAGAAAGAAAGGAAATTAAGGTAGATGATTGATTTATTGACAAGAAGATTATCCCTCAGGAATATTCTCTCAATGGGCTTAGAAAAATTATAGGACATTGGTAATACTTTCTAGAGTCTCTCATAAATGCCTGATAAATATTCATTTTAAAGAGTTTCTACCAGCCAATGCTATACATTTGGATATTTGTGTTTTCTGCCCCAAATTTCTAAACTGTATTTTAAAACTGGAACTGAAGTAATAGGGACATCTTCATAAAGTGTCCTTGAATATTCCTAAATTCATGGGTTTATTGCTATCTGGAAAGGAAGCTGGTAAGGCTGACATTGAATTTGTAACTCAAATGCCAAATATCTTATAATTTTTGTTGCATTTTTCTGAACCACCCTTTTAGGTTTATCCCTAATACACCATTTAATACTTAGAATATTCCTAAGAAATATATAATATTATCATTACTCTTATCATCCTACTCATTCAGAGATTGAAATACTGGATATTAAGGATCATGCTTAAAGTTACACAGCAAACAAATGATGTCTGTACCTGAGATATCTATCCAGGATCTTGATTAATATCATCACTACTATTCTACTTTTTTCTTTAACTTGGGTTTGCTTTATGAATATATCTATATGCTATTTTTATATGTAGAGTTTAATACTTTTTTCTTCCATAAAGTTGGAAAAATATTTCTTGTATATTTTTTGATTTTCTGTTGCTATGTAATAAATCAGCCTAAAGCAGTACCTTAAAAAAATAACTATAGTTTATTTTGCTAATTTTCCTAGACTCAGGTTTTTCCCATGATATAGTTAATTGGTGGCAGGGACTGAATGTCATCTCAATGTCTTTCTCAGTCATTCACTCATATCTAGTGTCTAAGATGGGAGGACTCAAACATGAGATTGCTTAGGCACCTCTCTGTATAGTTTCTGTGTGTGATTGTGGGTATTCTCCAGGTAGCCCTTCTAGTATAGTGACTTCAGGGCAACCAGAACACTTATACTGTAACTTAGAGCTTCAAAATCTAAGAGAGAAAAAGCTGGGTAGAATCTGTATTGGCTCGTAGAAGCTAGTATGGAAAATCATGTAATGTCTTTCCATTGCATTCTACACTTGAGACAAGTCACTAAGACCAGTCGATGTTCAAGGGGAGGGAGCTAGACTCCCACCTTTTAAAGAGAATGATAAGATAAATGATGCCCCTCTCTGCCCTGGCTCCCCCCCAAAAAAAACAAAAACAAACAAACAAAAAACAACAAAAAAACACTTCCTAATCCCACAGACCTATAAAAGTCACCTTACATGTCAAAGGAGATTTATAGATATGATGAAGGATCTTGAGATGGGAAATTTATCAGGATAATCCAGGTAAGCTCCAGGTATACCTAAAAGTCTTTAAAAGAAGGATCATAAGAGTATGAGTCAGAGAAGGCAATGTAGTGACAAAAATTCGGGTCAGAGTACAAAGGCAAGGCAGCCCTTAGAAGGCAGAAATGAAGGAAATTGATTCTCAACTACAGCCATGAGAAAATTGGAGTCCTACCTTGAATCTCCACCCATTTTGAACTAATCCCATCCAGAAAGGTAAAATAGTATATTTGTGTTATTTTAACAACTTCATGATAATTTGTTATAGCAGCAGTGGAAAACTAATACAAGAATGAGCAAAGGGTCTGTGGGCAGATTTTAAGAGAATCATACTCATCATTTTTTTGACTTGTTGAAAGATTGAAATCAGTTTATTAAACATTGTGTATTATGTTGCTGCCATGTGCTAACATTGGGCTAGATACTAATGCTATAAAGATGAATTAAACATGATTCTTTTCCCAAATATGCTCAGAGATAGTATGCATGAATAGACCTTGTGAAACTCAAAAGGGCAATATAAATGTAATATATTATGAATTTCTTCTGATGTTTAATGTGGAACAAAACCATTCCTTAATTTACTAAATCACAAATCAAAATCAATATTTCAACAGATGGAAATTATGCATACATCATCAGTAAACTGCAAACAAATACAGAAGACAATTTTAAAATTAAATGTCAATGCCATTTGCAATAGACATTTACTCTGTCTCAAAGTAAGAAAACTTCTTGGAACAAATATACTGTGGTCAATTCTCATGCAAAATGAGTCTCCAGTACACTAAAGGTTGGCCCTAAGTGATGAAAGTCTAGGATCGTTCACTGTCACACTGAACTGTTGACTGAGGCAGCTAACAAGATGCCCAGCTGTGATTTGGACACATATACAGTAGAAACTAGATAGAGATTGTTAATTTATTTTCTACAGGTCACTGAACTAATTCCCCTGGGTGACAACTTATGGTCAATACTGATAAGAGCATGGATACAAACGAGATCAAAATAGAAGAATTTTTAAAAAAGGAAAGAAGTTCTTGAATTACCTCACTAGATAAAGCAATGAGAAATAAGCATTCTCCCAACTGAGATACCTATCCTTGTTTTGATATTTATATCTTAGAACATCTTTATATGCTTGAGAATTACTAAAATATATCTTAAAGTATGACTAGAATAGATGAAGTCTTTAAAATAAAATTGATATGTACTAGCTATTTTGCTAGAGAATGACATCCACTTTAATTTGTGAAGAAAGTTGAGTATTCAAATGATGACTAACTTAATGTTTACAAGTGAAGAAATAGCTGTTATCAAGAAAGCTTAAAGGAGTGATGTGTGGTGGTCAGTTTTGGGTGCTGGGGGAGCCCTCTTTCCACAGGTGCAGCTGTTGGCAACTGGCCAGCATCTCAGATCTCAGGCAGGCAGCTGGCAGGGGAGGAGTGGGCTCTGACAGCTGGTGCTAAAAAATTAAAATTAAAATTAAGGAGAAAAAAATCCTGTGGTGCACATGCATAACAATCAAGCCTTCAATTTCTGGTGTTCTCCCTTATTTTTCAGTCCTTAGGGAAGCCCAGCATTCAGGCAATTCCTACCTCCCCCTCCCATCATCTTGATTTTTCTTATCTGGTTTTGATTCCCTTTTCGGAACTTCTGTTTTCATTTGTCCAAGGCATATTTCTTGAATCATAGTGTGTGCCAAGCAATGTGCTCAGTGCTGAAGATGGAGATAAAAGTAATAGATGTATTAGAAATGCCTGCAGCCATACCCTTGCGGTGTCTGATCCCATCAGATCTCAGAAGTTAAGCATGGTCAGGCCTGGTTAGTACTTGGATGGGAGACGGCCTGGGAACACCAGGTGCTGTAGGCTTGGGAGAAGGACCTAGCAACACACTCCCAAAAAACCATCAGCCATTGCAAAACCTATGGGTGGCAAAGAGGCATGACAATAGTATTTTGTCTATTATATATATGGTGGCTGAATAGGACATTAACTCAATGGCACCTAACAACAATATACTAGAAATATGAAAATGAGTGTTATGATATAAAAATGCCAATGAATCACAAAAGAAATTGAGTTGACCCTATTGCTTACAAAATGTAGAAGAGAGCCCAGAGTAGATAAGGGAAGACATTATCACATAGGATGAGAAGACTAATTAAGAATCTTTTGTCTAGATAAATGAGAATAACTTCCTGAAAGAGAAATGAACATGAGGAAATGCATAGAGATACAAAATGATAGTTGCTCCAGTTCTTGCTATCATCACTATATCTTGGGGGAAGGAGAAAAGGGTGAAGTCCTCTTTTAATAGTGTAGCATTGAAGTTGTTTAAATCATGTCCACTCGCAGACAACTTTAAATGAGCCCAGGAAACACATTAATTTGCTGAGCAGCCTTGTGCCAAGCTAAAACCTAACAGCCCTATTAAAAATAAAAAAGGCTAAAATATTGGTAGAAAACTAGCCTCAGTCAGGAATAGATAGTAAATACATACATGCACAGTTCTAATTGTTAGTGCATAATTAGTTTCACAACTTTCTCTGTAAATTCCTTCATTCAAGATTTATGTTCCCCAGGCTATTACCTGGACTAGAATGTGAATCATTTGATGAACACTGTAGATTACTGATGTTGTTAACAAGATATTGTGGGAAGTGTGATAGTGGTAAAAATCCACTTAGGTGGACTGTAATAAAGGTGGAATTTTAAAATGACAAACTTTTAAAATGGAAAATGGCAAGAGATGAACACATTATTGGAGCCAGTAGTGTAATAAGTTAGTCATCAGCTTTCCTGACTGATGCATGATACTCACTATAAAACAGACCAGTCATAATAGCTTTAGTCTGTCAAGTCAAGAAACCTCAACTAAAAATAATTTTGCTCAACCTGCATTTTATCCTATCTCTCAATCTAGCCATCAGAGATTGATCTATGTGAGCCTCAAGGAAATACATTATTGCTTCTAAAGTCACGGTATATTCCATACAGTCACATTTCATGCATAATGATGGTGGTGAACTACAAAGATTTTTATCAACTCAAACAGGAATACAAATGCTGTCTAAGGGCAATTTATGGTGTGTATATTAAAAGAGTAAAAATAAAGAGAAGTTTTTAGGTCAATTCAGATGTCCTTAAGGAAAATTATGTCACTTGAAAACTATTTGAAGAAGAGAAATTTTTTCACTTTAAAGGATCTTAAGATTCTTCCCCATTTCATGCATAATGTTAAAATTTCTTAAGTTATTTACTCTTCCATATACACAATATTGAATTGTTTTAAGTCATTTACTTTAGTTATAGTTTTTTTGTAAGGATAAAAGAGTCATCAAAATCCCATCAATTTAAGAGAGTGTCTTGGAGGTGGTAAAAAGTAGGTCACAATTTAAGGATTAAATTTTGACAAGGGTGGGGCTTACTCAAGATAAACCTGAGGAGTATTTCTAGACTCAAGGTAGACCTGGGAAGCCCAGCATGTGACGCAGGCCCAGAGTTCAGCCCCCAAGTAGCACAAAAAACAATAACAACAACAACAAAACACAGGAGACCTAGGAGCATAAGCAATATAAATATATAGACTTTTACTCTATGTCTTGCCCTTAAATTTAAGTTAGGTATATAACAGAAGTCTTTTTTTTTTTTCTTTTATGTTTCTCTATCTTTCTAATGTCTGCAGCTGTAGCTCTGTGGCATCTGATCCCATCAGATCTCAGAAGCTAAGCAGGGCTGGACCTAGTTAGTACTTGGATGGGAGACTGCCTGGGGACACCAGGTGCTGTAGGCTTGGGGGATGGACTGGCAACTCACTCCCAAAAATCAATCAGCCATTGAAAACCCTATGAACAGCAGAGAAGCACTGACAGTAGTGTTTTGCCTGTTGTATGTAGGGTCGCTATGAGACAGATACCTACTCGAGGGCACCTAACAACAACAACAATCCTTCTAATATTCTTAGTTCAAATGGCCTAGAACAGGAATCTCATGTGCAAATCTTTTTCCTGCTGCAAAACACAGGTCCCAGTCCTTAATTATGTAAATAGGTGGGTTCAGGAAGTATAAAATTTCACCATTTAGTCCCATAGGCACTGGAGAATCAAACATGAATATGACAAAATTTTGATGACATGAGATATTTTTGCAGGCTGTTTTAAATTATAAATCAACAAAATACTTCATTCAGGAAACCATTGTCATTTATACAATATTTTTTATAAAACATTGCAGCATAAACTATTTGATCTTATATGCCTCTCCCACCAAAAGGAAAAAAACTTATGATGTAAGCAGAGGTGATTTTCAGAATACTTAATAAATGATACCATGTTAATATGGATCAGTCAGAACAAATGTCCAAAGTAACAGAACAAATGTTATTACAATCAACCAAGATAATGAACCAACAACTGCTCCCTGAACAAATAGCCTTGGATCCAAATACAGACTTTATTTTATACTCATTTTATGGATGAAGATATATATATATATACACATATATATGTATATGAAAAGAGTTTTTGTGATATGTTTGTACTGAAAGCTGAGTCTTCTTAATCCAAAACTCACGCACTTTGCACATTTCACCTCTGTCTCTACAGACTTACCTGTTTGGATTTATAACATGTCAAGGCCCATTCTGTGACCTGCAGGTGCCTTTATAACTATCACTACTTTTTTTTTTCTTTTCTGTGGTTTCTAAAAGGCTATATAAGAATTCATCTCTATTTTATTCCCTGTGAAACTGGCTTTCTGTCACCTTCTTTCTCTTTTCTAGGGGGCATATTATCCGAAGACATATTCTTCATATTCTGTACATTCTACATTGGTATTCAGAAAATATTTTTTAAATATTTGGAGGAGTGTATGTGTTCATGGGCTTAAATAAGGAAATGGGTTATGGTAATATGGAGCTCCAATTAAAAAACTATTGTTTAGCTACCATTGTGGACTCTACCACTTTGTGTTCACATGATTTTAGAGAGAGTACTTTTTGCTCCCAGTGCCTGGTTTTCCTCATATTGTTATTGGGGAGATGGGGGAGTATGGGTATTTGGGTCCATAGCATGGGTGAAGAAATCTGGCAGCAAATCCTTGGTCCTTGTATTGTCAGTATATAAAAGAATTTTTACCCAACACGGATACTACATTAGGGAGTGTAAAATAGGTTTATTAATGATAATACACCTTTATGGGAAAACCTAGGCACCTGGAGAGGATTAGGTAAACCTGGAAAGGAAATTGGAAAAACTTAATTCCCTGACTGACTCAGGATAAGGATGCCTCTATTCCCCAAGGGATGGTAAAGAAGCCAGAGAGCAGAACAGTTAAGCAGGCTTTTAGAAGAAGTGCCTTGGATAGACAGAGAAGATGGCAGCCTAAAAGAACAAAGCAAGAGATATACACCTGGTTGCTGGAGAGAGAAGAGCAGAGAGGAAAACAGAGGATGAGAAAGGAAGGGAAAAAATGGATGGACACATATTCCCTCTGGTTTTACTGAAACCAGGGCATGTCCAGTGTGACATCAAGCCTGGGTGCCCAATTTTGGGCACCTAGTATGACATGGGCCTAGTGTCTTTATTTTATAAATGGCTTGAGGGTTTTGGTCGGGTATGGGAACCATTTGAAAATGTCTATCCAATGTCCTTAGAGACACACATGGCTCCACCATGGCAGAAGAGCAGAAAGCATTTTGAATCTCCATTTCCTCCATATTGCCTGCTAATGCCTAAGATATCTACCTAACAATATAGAAAATAGGGATAAAAAACCTGTCCATACCTGATAAAGTTGGTGGCACTTCAAATTGAACCTGAACCCTGAATCCTTTCTGGTTCAGGCATAAACAAACAAACAAATAGGCTGGCTCCGAAAGAATTTTTAAGTGCTTAAACAAGAATGGGCTCAGTGTTTGGATTTAGGTTAGGTTTAAAGCCCTGCTATCAACACATAGGATTCAAATCTCTGAGTTCAGAAAATTTTGAAAATACTTGAATCAGAACAAGTTAAGGGTTCAGGCTGGGTTCAATTTGAAATCTCAAATGCCTATAAAGAGCTTAGCACAGGGCAGAACACAATCACTCTTGGCTGTTAAACAGTCTGGAAATTGACTCATCTGTTTATTTAGAAAAGGTATGCATTGCCCAGGGAGATGAGAATCTGCAGTCAGTAAATATAGCAAAATTTGCAACATTTTCATGAGTAATTTTCAAAATTACTCTTATACATCTCCTACTCATCCATAAAGTATAATAAATTTGTTGATGTCCATATAATCTAAATGTATCTAGGTATGTATAAATATACAAAGTTTCCTAATATATTTTATATTAATATTCCTTGTTGTAGTTGTTAGGTGCCATCAAGTTGGTATCCAACTCATAGTGAGCCTACATAGGGTTTTCAATGGTGGATTGATTTTTGGTGGTGGGTTGCCGGGTCCTTCTCCCAAGCCTACAGCACCTGGTGTTCCCAGGCAGTGTCTCATCCAAATACTAACCAGGCCCGACTCTGCTTAGCTTCTGAGATCTGACAGGATCGAATGTCGCAATCGTACAGCTGCAGGCATAATATTCCTTCAAAGGACCATGTTGTTGTTGCTGTTAGGTGCCGTTGAGTCGAGTCCGACTCATACGGACCCTATGTACAGCAGATCGAAACACTTGCTGATTCTGTGCCAAGCAAACGATCTTATTTATGTTTAAGCCCATTGTTGCAGACACTGTGTCAATCCATCTGGTGGAGGGTTTTCCTCTTTTGCATTGACCTGCCACTCTTCCAAACATGATGTCCTTCTCCAGATATTGATCTCTCCTGACTACATGTCCGAAATATGTAAGAAGCAGTTTGGCCATTTTTGCTTCCAAGGAGCACTCTGTACAATCAGAGTGCTCCTTTCTGGCAGAGTCTTGCGGGACAATTAGACACAATAAGAACAGTTTCCAGCGCAATCGCAGTGCATGGCAGACCTACTACAGACTCTCTCCGGGGGGGGGGGGGGGGTTGAATATCATCCCACCCACAAGAGGATTTGGTTCTCCCAAGTGGTCTCCCAAGTGGGTGGAAAGCCGCGCTGCGCCCCCAGCCCATAATTTTTACTTTTTGAGACAGGGGCTTGCTGGGTGCACAAACTGCCTCTGATCTCGGGCTTGTGGTCCTCCTGTCTCCACCCCCCAAGCTGCTAGGATTGCAGGCGTGCACCATCGCACCTGGCTAGAAGTGTTTTATATGTGTGTGCGAGCGTGTATGCATGGTTTTGTTTTTGTTTTGATTTTGTTTTTTTGTTTCTTGGGGTTTTTGTTTTGTTTTGTTTTGGTTTGGTTTGGTTTTTTTTTGTTGTTTGTTTTTGTTGTTTTGTATGGGGGTATGAAACCAGGGTCTTGTGCCTATTCGTTTTTAGGTGCTGGACCGCGCTGTGCCCCAGCCCATATTTTTACTTTTTGATAAAGGGTCTCCCTGGGTTGCGCAGGCTGCCTGTGATCTTGGGCTTGCGATCCTCCTGCCTTCGCCCCCAAGCTGCTGGGAATGCAGGTGTATACCACCGCACCTGACTATAAGCGATTTTATACGTGGGTGGGAGCGTGTATGCGTGAGGGTTTTTTTTTAAATTTTTTATTTTCTTCCTTTCTTGTTTTACTCTCTTCCCTCTTTCTATTCTTCTATTCTCCTTCTCTTTTTCTTATGCTATATATGCGTCCTTGTATTAATTATTTTACCATCAGAGCCCCCACACGTCTGTCAGTTTGCCATGGGGGCTTGCGTGTTGCGATGAGGCTGAGAGCTCTGCCACTGTAACCTCAGACATGAGCAGGGTTACCCATGGTGGACAGGTTTTCAGCTGAGCTTCCAGACTAAGGCAGACTAGGGAGTAGGACCTGGCAAGCCACTCCCGAAACAACTAGCCATTGAAAATCCTATGGATAGCAAAGAAGGGCCATATTTAGATATTAATTTATTTAAGCCTCTTGCTGCTTAGGATTCCTCAGAAAAATTACCAAGCTTCCACTCTTTCTCTTTTTGTTGTTTTGCATTTGTCTGCCGCCTACAACTAACTTTCTATTAGACAAAGTTTTCTCTCACCCTTAATTAGTTCTTCAATAGCTTTCTCCAGGAGGTCCAGGAAACCTATAACCACAGGCTTCTTGTCAGTCCCTCTGCATGTTCTCAGGCTCCTTCTCTCAAATGCAATTGAATTGAGACAACTTGAAACATATGTGCTATGATAGTAGTGTTTAATTTACTTATAAAATGGTTTATTATAAGATATGTGTGGATATTCTATAAATCATATACAGAATGGGTATCATTATTATATATTTCTACAGACAAGAAAATTAAATCTTAGAGTGTTTAAGTAGCTTCTGCAGGTTTGCACACCTGAAAGTGGTATGGAAATGGATGTTACACTCTGATTTTCAAGGCTTAGACACTTATAGTTTAAATCTGTGGATCTTCAGGGAGTTGTACCACGTGCAGATGGAATTCTGAAAAGTTGTGAGGGAGATTTTTGGTTTTACTATAAACCAGGAGATGTTACTGACATTCAGTGCACAGGGCCCTGGGGTATGTATCTACTATAATGGGCAGGAAGATCTGTCAAAGAAAAAATTTACCAGACAAGATAAAGGAGATTTATAGGAAAGGGAGATTTTGTTCAAGAGTTCTGCAGTGGAGGCAAAGAGATTGTAAAGTCAAAATTCAACTCCTGGAGCAAAAGGAGGGAGTGTTTTTAAGCTCTGAAGTAAGCCCAGAGAAAGGCACTAGAGGCCATTAAAAGTTGGTTTCCTGGTGTGGGTAGGCCCCCTGTGTTTACTGATTGGCCCATCTAAATTAGGTTCCTCACTTTCCACAGAACAGAGGAAGTAGGTACACTTTTTCTTGGGTACATTCAGAGATGGCTACCATATTCTTGGTTGTAAAACTGGCTAGAGGTTAGGAAAAAAATTATATCAAAAAATGCCAGAGGAAAAAATGGCAAATTTTCTAAAGTAAATAAGAAAAGGAAGGTCTGGATTCTCAAATTTGGAAGAAGCCTATAAAGTGTAGGTGAGCTAGGAGGAACAGTAAAAGTCACCTTTTTCAGGTCACACACGCAAAAATATTATTCCCACCTATCAATTTTTTTGTAAGGTTTTCTTTATGATTATGTGAGCCTTTCAACCACTTTATCTTACATATTGCTGCCAATACTTTTGAATGGTTTTAATATAGATCCATTCTCTAGGAATGAAGCAAACTTTATGTTTGGGGAAAACTGTTAATTTTGGAATACTACTAAGGTTTGATCCTCATACAAAATCATGTCACTAATGTCCACACTGATCACAGATGTTGAGTCACCAAAGAAACATCTGTTTATGTATATGTTTTGTAGCTGTCTCATTCTGCTCAAGTCTATATTCAGTACAAGAATAGCATGTACTTCATTTTGACTTTTAGTAAATTCATGTTTGTTTATATTTTAAAGTACATATTATTTTACTGTGTTACTTCATAGTTTCATTTTTCATTTACATTATAGTTATAGCACTTTACAAAGTTTATTAGTGATATTTAATACCCTTTAAAATTGTATGTCCTGAGCTGCACATGGTGGCATATGCCTATAATCTCAGGTTTGGTAAACTGAGGCAGGGAAGACCATGAGTTTAAGGCCAGCCTTGGCCACATAGAGAGACCTTGTCTCAAAGGATAAAAATAAAACATACAAACAAAAACTTGTATGTTCCTCTTGTTTACCTATAATTCCAGACACAGTTACCCTTGAAATTCTCATTTTTGACCCATAAATGTGTAGTTGAACCATGGTGCCCATTGATCAATGAGAACATAATGCGTTTTACTGAAACTTCCCTCTGCCCACCACCAGGTTCTCAAACTTTGATCCACCTTCAGCCAGAGTTGGCATATAGACATCCCTGAGAATATGTGGCCTAATAGTAAAACATCCTCTAATCTCCTATCCCATCACACCACCTACCACCCTTCCATCTCATTTCCCCACACTCTTTGAGTATTTGTTTACTCTTTTCCACACAAGAAGGAACTTTTTTGGCCTAACATTTCAGACACATGGCAGACCTTATGGTCAGAAAGTTCTCCCTATTTTGCAATTTTCCCCCATACCTTCTTTCCCTCTTTATGATAATCTTTTCCAATAAAATCTCTCCTTCATGAATTGGAATTTGTTTTTACCTGGCACATTTTTATATGATTAAATTAAATATACTAACATTTTGTGAAAATTTAAAAATGCTACAGAATCTAAATGGCACATATTACAAAAATTTTTAGAATAAATATATTTTTAAAAGTTGGTGGGAGATTTCCTCAATTAGTTAATATGACTCCTTAGTGTTCTTAGATTTTTTTCTGTCAGCCAAAAGATAATTGCGTCTTTCTCTCCTTTTTCTTCAATTAATCACACCTCAATGAATGGCAAAGCTGGTTAATCCCTAAAGAGGCCTCACTGGTGGCAATCTAGTAGGCTTCCTGGGAGTTGGAGGTCAGATCAATCCCTAACAAAGGAAGAAGGAATTATGAATGTCAATGGCCGTGATTGTTAAACAGACTGTGGAAAATGGGGAAAAGATTAAGCCAAGTTTAGATGACCTCTGTGTGCATTTAAGTCATAATGGCTCTTTGCAGCTCATAGCCACGTTCTTCTTCACAGAGCACTAGCCAGGCGGCAATTAACAACATGGCTGATTCCTTCCTCAGGTTGGCAGTAGTTTAAGGTTGGCTGTAGTAAAAGGATAGTTCACTACTAGTTATCAGCTATGATGTTTTACAGTTGTTAATTGGCTTAAAAACCTACTTTTTCAATTGGACAACAAAGAGAAAAATCAAAAGCACATAATATAAAAGGACATTGAAAAGTTATATATTTATAAACCTAAATTTAACTGTACGCTGGAATAACAAAAATAAACATGTGATCCTACATCTAATTTTCAAATTAATCTGACATATAACTTCACATCTGATCCCTTATTTAGCAAAGATTCAAGATTGAGAATTTATACATAAGTCTCTTTTTCTAAATCTGCCAGAGCAAACATAAGGAGTGTCCTAGGTTCTTCCACCAATTCCACAAATCCCAGCTGTGGAACAATGACTGTCTGCCAGGCAGGGAAGAGAGCATCACACAGCAGTACTGCTGCAGCTAGCAGAGGTCGACAGCCGGGATCACTGTCAGAAGAAAGTTAAATGAAAGACAAAGCTCATTTCCCAATTAATAATATGCTAATGAATTTAGAGGTTGAAGATGAGATCTTCTGAGCTTTCTTTAAAAAATAAGCATAATTTTTTTCAGCTAAAGTACTAATTGAGTCTTCTGATATTTGTAAGGAGTACGTGTTCCTTCATGATTATAACATCACATATACTAACTACTGATTTATATTTATCTTAGTTTCATTGTTTCCTAATTTATAGCTTACAATGAGTTTTCATTCCCAAAACATAGGATTAATAGCATCTAAATTGAAAGTGATTTAATAATTAATTTATTATTTAATTTGCACTTTACAAATAAAAACAAAATCTAGTATAATTCTTTTAATGTAATTTAATTCCTATGTAATACTATTTCATTGAAATATTATACACTTTTCTTATTCCAGTTTTGAGGAAGGAAATTACAGACATTAAAAATTATTTTCCAGTGTGTGCATTTTATTCCTGAGTCATATTTGCATTGGCATTTTCCTCTACATCTCATTTTATTAAGTCATAAGATGAACCTTTCAATAGTTTTATGTTTGTTTTGTTGTTTTTATTTGTTTGTTTTGCTTTGCCTGTGACAAGAAAGCAATAGATTTGGTGGAAATCTCTTTGTTTCTGAATTTTAGAAAAAGAAAAGAGAAAAAGAAATGAAAAAAAAAACTAGGAAAAGAAAATGAAATTATATAATGACTTAAAACTAGCAATTTGGTGAAGGAATGGATTTCCCACCCCCATGTCCACTCCAATGATTTTCTCTGGTGACCATGACATCCAATTCTTAATGATGGTTTAAGGCAGGTGAACATTATTATAACCATAATAATGTTTGTTGACATAAACATGAATAAAATCAGGTTCATAGGCCTGTGTCAGGCAGTTGTTGTTGTTAGGTGCCATGGAGTTGATGTCTGCCCCATAGGTACCCTACATACAAAAGAGGAAATCATATTGTCAGTGCTTCTCTGCTATTTATAGGGTTTTCTATGGCTAATTGTTTTGTTTGTTTGTTTGTTTGTTTGTTTGTTTAGGGGACATGAGTTGCCAGATCCTTCTCCCAAGCCTACAGTACCTGGTATTTCCACTTGGTCTCTTATCCAAGTACTAACTTAGCATCTGAGATCTGATAGGGTCAGAAGCCACAGTGGTACAGTTGCAGGCAGAAGTGTCATTAACTACCACAAAATGGTTACTTGAGTGTGAATATAGCAATTTGCTGTGGATAATTCCAGAGAGATGAAATAACATGCATTTCAAAACAAGGTAAAATCTAGCTCCATATTAGTAGAAGAAACCAGTATGGCTCTTGGAGATATCACTCATCTCAGATACTTTCTATGTTAAATGATCCAGTTTTGGGAAATATAATAAATAATCAACTTAATATTAATTTTTTCCATTTTTAATATTGCTATGAGTTCTCAGTCTTCAATGGTCACTTATTCAATTTATTTGGGATTTCAAAAAGTTTTGAGAACTATAATTTGCACTTCATACTTTTATCTGCCATATTTTTTCATTCTTGTGTAGTTGTGTGTGCATGTGAGTATGAGCACACATGTGTATCTTTATTTGCTCTGTGAGTACTGAGCACTGGAGCAGTACCTGATCTATCAGTGTACCATCCTCAGGTATCTGATCTTTGGTAATGTCGCAGGTAAGAATGTTCCATGACATTATCAAAAGTGTCATATTTATTTTTAAACCTTTCACTCATATTTTCTATTCACTCTTACTGACATTGGGGGCCAATATTGATCACTTTTCAAATGATCCTTTGAGTTTTACCAAAAATATGCAGCTGCCATAGTCCTGGAATGGAATCCTTTTGCTTCCTGTTAATGGTCAGAGAGTATAAATCATCCCATCCAAGCTCCTCAGACTTTCATGCACAGGTGGCATGTCTGATGCCACTTTGACACTCTAAGGAACTAGTACTATTGTAACTCCATTTTGAGTAATCTTCATCCCTGTCACCCAAAATTCTGGAAGAAACTTCCAGTTCATCTTCTTTATGGGCATAGAGCAGAGGTTGGAAAATAATCTTAAGGGGTCAAATCAACTCATAGAGGTGTTCTGTTATGGCCTAAGTCATGTTTTGAAAATAAGGAAATTTTATATCAATTTAAATTCATCTTTGATTTTGAAACACAAAGAGGATTTTAGTCATAACTAGGGCTATTGAATTCATGATAAAAAAGGACAGTATAAACCAAGCATGATGGTACATGCTTGTAATCCAAGCACTTGTGAGGTTGAGGCAGGAGGACCAGGAGTTTGTGTTCAGCACGAACTGCATAGCCACACCATGTCACAACAAACAAAATAAGCAATGTTAAAACAAACAAACCCATTATATTGAACTAAAAAAGTTAAAAAATAGTAATGCAATAATTTTCACATCATAATATCATATTATAAATGCAAATATTTCCTCCTGGGTAGTAGACATTCAGTTATTATGGCTACATGACACCTAAAAGCATTCTAGTTTCTTGAGATCTCTTTTAGATGATTTTCATTTAATTAAAATATAGCCCCTGACTGTAGAGATTGGCATACTACCTAGACATTGTCAGAACTAAAGATACTAAATGGTAGCTGGGGGCAGTGGTGCACGCCTGTAATCCCAGCCACTGTGTATGTAGAGGCAGGAGGATCGCGAGTTCCAGACTAGAAGAAGTCTGCATAATTTAGGGAGCCCCTGTCTCCAAAAGTAAAAATGGGCTGAGGCTGCAGCTCATCAGTTCAGCACTTGCAAGGCATGCAAGCGCAAGGCCCTGGGTCCAAACCCCAGTACCACAAAAAAATAAAAATAAAAATAAAGATACTAAATGGTAAGGGTGTTTTTGAATAACAATAATAAGAGTGACATTGCTGTTCATGAGACTCTGAGGATGTATTGTTGGCACTGTTGGGGGCAATTACAAGTAAGGAAACTCTAAGATTTAAGACAAGGAGGAAATCTCCCTGTTTCAGGACAGAGGAAGGATTAAAATATTTGACATACTTTGAGCCCTTGTTTTGGGCCATCAGTAAAGCAGATTTATCCCTGAAAATTTCAAATCCATAAACCAACAAATTTCTTTCCTCTCAGAATTTTGAGCTAGATCTCAGTCAACTGAAATAGGTCATAGCTTACATATTTTACTGCATGTGAATCCTCTTGTTATTAACTCCTTTTGATATAAAATTGCTCCATAACCTTTCAGATATTTCAGATATACTTCTTATGTTCTACCCCTTCCAGTTGGTTGGCTTTATCAAGCTTTTGAAAAACAGTTATTACAAATGGCAAGTTGTAAGCTTGACCAACTGCAGCTAGTTGACATGATTTTTCCACTTTGGACTGTTACACAAGCAAAAATTGACTCTTGCTTTTTGTTTAGTTAAATGAATTAATTTACTGGTACCAGGAAGCTGAACCCAGGGCTTCACACAAACTTTACCTTACCATTAAGCTGCACACCTAGACCCTTATTTATCTATTTATTTTATCTTGCAATAGCGTCTCACTAAGTTAGACAGACTGCCTTTGGTCTCGGATTTGCTATCCTCCTGCCTCTGCCTCTTGAGTTACTGGTATTACAGGCATATTACAGGTGAGAGCTCACCTAGCACTTTCTTGCTTTTTAAACCACTTAAACTTAAGGGACAATTTGACCCACTATCACTAATTTATCAACTCATTTTATAATTCATATTTAGTTTGTTGGCCATGTTATGACTTACATGTTGTTGTTGTTGTTAGGTGCCATTGAGTTGAGTCCAACTCAGAGCGACCCTCAAAGGGTTTTCAATGACTGACGGTTTCGGGATTGCCTAAGGATGCCATGTCCTTCTCCCATTTTTATGGTGCTGGGAATCGAACCCAGGACCTCAGAGACTGCAGTGCAGTGCTCTACCAACTGAGCTAAATCCCAGCCCTATGACTTACATAGAAGATGAGAATTCATATAGAACACTAATAATTTTGACTATAACTATCATTCCAATTATTTAAAATGCATATTACATTTAAAAAGGCTATTAAATGCTAGCTGTGGAGGACTGTTAGCTTTTTAACAGTCTAAGTATATAAAAAGAATATCAGAGAAGATAAATATATGGTAAATTAATTTCTATTTCAATTTTAGTTCAATTTATTATAAAATACTTCATTTAAATTGGTAATGAAAGCTTTTAGTGAAACTGGTTGCTTTTATATATTAAGAAGAAATTATACAACAAATAAATTGGAAAAAATTAGAGGACAATGAGGTCACATATAAAGAAAAATCATCATTCTTTTTTCCAATAACTCAAATTTTTACTCTGTGGTATTTGACCAGCATTCATAAAATCCACCCTAGGACTAAAATTATTAGTGAATGGTTGGAAACTGAGGTGAGCAGACATTTAGCAATTGTTCAGTGGTCTGTAAAATGAATTTCTGATCTCAGTCCAGTCATAAAACCTATCATCACAATTGATGCAAGTCAATGCCTTTTCTATCAGTCTCATCAGGGAAACTTGGGACTGCTTGAACACAGGCTCAGAAATGCCTCCTACAGAGCCAAAATCTGTAAGTCAAAATTAAGGATCACTCATAAGGGAGTTACTCTCTCTGCTTGAATCATTCTGTAGCTAAGTGTAAGGCACTGAGGATGATTCTAGTTTCTTTAGGAAGATTTAAATTCTTTCTAAAGATAGAGTTGAATAGATAGCACTATAACCCGTAGAAGAGAAATCAAACATAAGGAATTGCCTCATCCCACAGGCCAGAAAGGTAGAAGATTACCCATGATCCCTGAAAATACAACAAACATTCTGCCTCAGAATTGATGCCAATGATGCCCTTTATGTCCACATGTACCAATAGAAGTCAGTGTGCTTTGGAGGATTGAAATTTCACATTACTTAAATGGTTTTATGCCTTTCTGAAATGACAATATTATGTTTGTAAAATTCTAGGTGTCCCTTAGGTCTCTTTCATAAGATTAAAATAACTTTTCTCTATCAATAGGTGTCACTTTTTTTTGACAATTCTTAACTTTCAGTCTCTTTCATATAGTTATACTTCTGTTGGTTTTGTTTAAGTGGAACTTGGGGGAGCAATCAGAAAGGTTTAAAATGATCTGGACATGACACCCATTGGTGAATTCTACAGTTCACCCAGAGCTGGTTGGCCCTTGCTCTCTTTCTCTGGAATGCCTGGAATACTGCTACTTTGATATACTGAATATTTCTTTATCTTATTACCCCTTTGTGATTTCAGAATTAGATGAAGCTGAGTTCCTTGGCCATCTATAATCTTTGGAGTGGTTTGATGAGAGATATTGTGAAGCTGACATTTTGGATTCAAGATTCATCTGCCTAATTTCCATGCTAGTAATATGTGCTGCATGTAGCAAAACCCCAACAACTTACAAGGGGTTGATGAGGTCACCAAGTGAGAACTAATATCACTTTGAGTGCAGATGCCTCCAAATTAAATATTAAATTTTCAAGTTAAAAACTTCTCTATTATTTTTACTCCTCATAAAATCTCTCTGAATTTTATATACTACATTGACAGGAGTGCTAACCTGAGAGGAAATTTTGAAACTAACAAGTAAACTATAATCAGCACCAACATTAGTGAAGATTTATGCCTTTGAATTAGGCATAATGTAATATACTGCTTAATGGCCGCAGTTATCATAAACATGTAAATTGAGTGCTGAAGCTTTAACATGTAAATGTGACTGGCCTTTTTCTACTTTTATTTTTATTAGTGGTATCCTCTATAGAGAATGCCTGCAGCCATAGCCCTGTGGCATCTGATCCCGTCAGATTTCGGAAGCTAAGCAGGGTCGGGCCTGGTTAGTACCTGGATGGGAGACCACCTGGGAACACCAGAAGCTGTAGGCTTGGGAGAAGGACCTGGCAACCCCCTCTCAAAAATCAATCTGCCATTGAAAACCCTATGAACAGCAGAGAAGGACTGACAATAGTGTTTCCCTTGTTGTACAGAGGGTCGCTATGAGTCGGGTCCCGACTTGATGGCACCTAACAACAACAACAACCTCTATAGAGAAGAAGGCTCTGAAGTGTTAAGTATTTCACTCAGAAAATAACTGATTACCTTTAAAATTCTTAAACTATATAGTGGCACACAGCCCTGGATTGTGTGAACTTATTTGGGGAAAGCCTAGGAAATATTTTTCCAGAAACTTATCTACTACAAGACCCTAAGTATAACTGGCCCAGATAGGAAATTGTGAGAGATTTGTGAGGTGAAAGGAAATAGAAAGTCATTCTCTCAGATTGTTCCTGCAATCAGACACAGTGACCAAAAGGGAGTTGCCAGAGGGTACCAGCTGGTCATTGCTTTGCTTGGCTCCTCTTCCCAACTGCAAGTCCTGCTGGTCAAAGCAGCCCCAGGTTTACCACTGGGCACTTGGGAGTAGCTACACAAAGGAAGCAGCTTTTCTAGAGCCTTCAATTCCCACAAACCTTTCTCCAAGCTTTCTCTTCATAAGCTAGCTTTAATTGCCAGATATTTTTGCCTTTTTAGAATTCCTTAAAAACATCACTGTTCCATGTACACGAGATTTTATTGATTATTACTTGTATTTGTATTGCTCTGTATCTCAGGATACAGAGGAAAATTGTAATATAGGTAAAAGGAGAAAGTCTCTCAATCACTAAATTCCTTCTATGTAGAATATCCTTTTTTCCAGTTTTAACGAAGACTAGCCATTTACGGATATATAACTAATAAGTAAGGCATGGGTATATTCTCAAATTGAGGATGTCACCTTTAGAGTTGTTTGCATGTCAAGATTAAAGTAACAAAGACCTTCAATGACTAGGGAAGGGCCATAGGAATAAGTTGTTGATTGTATTATTTTGGTATATTCCAAATGTGTTATGAGAAGTCTTATATTTCCAGACCAGATCCATAACAGAAATCTTTGGGCCTTCCTTTGCCTCTGTCAGTGACTTCATTCCATGCCTGTTGATTTAATAAATGCTCTCATTTCAGGATACTCTTAATTGATCCAAAGCACGGACAGACATTAAGGATCTGCCATTCCGTTTCCATCTGCAAATTTTTTCTCCTTTGAGTTGATAGAAGATTCAATCATTCACACTGTTTATAGTTGTTGTTTTATTCTTCCTGCAGTTGTTCAGGATAGGAAAAGAAGCTTGACAGTGTAAGACCTTGAGCAGAGCTAAAATCTTCTATTATCTACTGGATTACACTGAACTCAGTAACTAAAATCAATAATCATTGAATTAAGTGCATGATTTGAAAACTAGTGATTCAGTTTCATCTTAAATGGATATATTTCTGTACTATATGGCATCAAATAGTTTCACTGCATGATTTTAGCTGGCTCCTGAGTTGGTCAAAAGGCCATGATTGTTTCACTCACATTCCTGATACCTTGGCAGTAACAGCCGAAAGGCTGTGCTCAGCAGGGTATTTCTCTCTTCCTATGTGTTCTCAGGGTCTTTCCATATGGTCCATACAGCAGCGCAGTCCAGCTTTTAATACCGGAGCTTAGAGATCCAGATTTGAAGGGTCTAAGAAATAGAAAGTAGCCGAGCATGGTGGCTCACGCCTATAATGCCACCAACTTCGGAGGCAGAGGCAGGAGGATCAAAAGTTTGAGACCAGAGACAGCCTACATAACTTAGAGAGACCCTATCTCAAGAAAAAAAGTAAAAAATTGGCTGGAGGTTCAGCCTAGGGCTAGAAGCATGCATAAGACCCTGATTTCAACCCCCAGTACCACAAAAAAAAAAAAAAAAAAGAAAAGAAAAGAAAAGAAAAGAAAAAAGAAAGAAAAGTAGAAAATAGCCCATATTCTGTTGGTCACTCTGATGGTTAGAGTAGTTCCAGTGCCTTCCCAGACTCAAGAAGCAGGGATATGACCCAACATTTCAATGGGTCAGCCATCAAATATTATCTGGCTTTCTTTTATTCATTACCTAACCAGATATCAATTGGTGCATATAGTCATTAAAAATCCTAATATGTTGAACTTGTGAAGGTCCTCAGTGGTCATTTAAACTTCTTTATTTTAAAATACTGTACCACTAAGCCCCAGCGTAGTAGAAGAATTACTCAAGATGAACAAGTTAATCAGATCCAGAGCAGAGCCTAGAACATTGATATCCTGCCAGACTCATTTACCCTTTGAGCAAAATATGTTAATAATTAATATTTTCTATTTGATATTTTATAGTATAATTTTTATTATCCATAATACAACATATACCATCTAGCACATAACAGTTCCTAGTAGATTCCATAAAACACACAGTTGCAAATAGACACACACAAGTCTGTGCATTTCAGCTTGTAGTTTGGAAGTAATAGCATAATTTCAGACGTTGGGGTATGAACTTTAGAGTCAGACAATTTGGGTTAGATTCAGCTAGGTATTTAACCTCCTTGATCTCTGGTTTCCTCATATGCAAGAACAGAAACTACCTCATAGGTTTGTTGTGAGGGTAAAATGAGATGGCATATGTAATACTGGGCACATAGTCAATGGTCAGTAACTCCGAGATATTGATTCTACAGTTTGGGTTAGGAAAATAATACAGTTATTTCTGAGGACATTTATTATCTCACTGTTATCTGAATAAGGTTATCAACTGAGAATGTGGTGGAGAGGGAAAATAGGGATATTGAATAAAGAAGAGAAGCTATGAAACTATTTTCTCAGGGAATGGAAAAATGCACAAGATTTTAAAGTAATTGAGGGATCTTTTGAAGTCCAGGGTAATGAATTTAATTTAAAGTTAACCCAGGCAATCTGGCAAGGTTTTTTCCTAGCAATATTTAATTTAGATATAGTTGTTGAGAACACAAAATATGGGTCAAGATGAATTGGAATTGTTTAAGGAATGTATGAAAAAGAGAGGGTTAAAAAGTAAATTGTTTTTGCAAGAAAATAATAATAATGGGCTTTGGAAACTGAGAAGAATCAGGAAAAAAATTTGCATCCTTTTTCTAAAACAATGCAGTAATTTCTTTTAAAAATACCATTTTCAGAGTTATAATAATTTTGGAGAATACCAAAGTCCAGCTGTATCTATGAGAGATTAAAAAATATAGAGATAAAAGTCATTGAAATTGAGGTTGAACAATGGTGCTGTGGAATCATGTATTCAACTCTCCCTGAAGACAGAGGCTGGGTTTGAAAACCTTAGAAGAATAAGAAAAGGTGACCGAAAAAGATGACAGTAATGCTGAAGAGAGGGCTGACTGAACAGCTTAATATAAAAGACCAAAGGCTTTACTGGAATACCGAAAAAACAAAGAAACAACAACAACAAAACAGTTTTTAAAAAATTGTATCTTATTGCAGAAAGTTGAGCTAATTCTCAAGATCCTGAGGTATACCAAGTAAAGTAGCAGTAGCTGTAAGCAAGGTATATCTTTGTTTAAAGAACTGGAGGGTCTCTCTGAAGTCACAGGCAATGGACAAGGTATCCTCTCATCATCATGATCATCATCATCATCATCATTGTTATTTTATTATTAAATTACTATTACTAGTCTGACCAGAGCCCAATAGAAAAGACTGGAGTGAGGGAAAAAGGGATGGGCATATCAAGGGGAAAGGAAAGCAGGCAGAAGATGAGCTGTTTCCTAGAAGTGCTTTACTTACTGTTTGCTGACAGACAGAAAGAGAACTGAAAAGTGTGGGATCTGTGGTTCCAGAACTAGGCCAGTTGTGTGGACTGTATTGTAAAGCAATGTTTCTCAAACTTTAACATGCATATACATCACCTGATGATCATTATTCCAAGGCTGATGCTGATTCATTGTGTTCTGAGGGAGCCAGAGATTCTGTTTTGTAGCTATCTCCTGGGAGCTGCTCTTTGTTCATCTGCCTTAATCCATCTACACTGTCCAGCTTTCAGGCCACAGGAACCAGGGAGAAAAACAAATGAAATAATAATAATGGTAACTCGTACTCTTTGTCTACTTGTTAGGTGTGGTGGAGTCCTGTCTGACTCATAGCAACCCTCACAGGGTTTTCAGTGGCTAATTGTTTCGGGGAGCTGGAGTTTAACTCAGTTGGTAGAGCACCACTCTGCAGTCTCTGAGGTCCCATGCTCTATTCCCAGCATCACAAAAATGGGGGAAGGACATGGCAATCCACTCCCAAGGCAATCAGCCATTGAAAACCCTATAAGGGTCACTATGTGTCAGACACGATTCTACAGCACCTAACAACAACAACAACTCTATATTTACAAATGATAAGATCTTTTGGAAGAAGGAAAACTCTATGAGGGTTGCTATGAGTTGGACCGGACTCGATGGCACCGAATAACAATTGTTTCGGGGTTGTTTGAGGAGTGGATTGCCATGTCCTCCCAATTCTGAAGTGCTGGGGATTAAACCCAGGTCCTCAGAGAGTACAAAGCAACACTGGACCAACTGAGCTAAACTCTAGATCTAGGGAACAATAAAAAAATCAGCAGATAGAATTTTAAATGCTTTAGAAAAGTTGATTTGCAATTTTATCACAATACTTATTACATATTTTCTATCAATAGCTCATATCTCAAGAAGCTCCTAAAATGGTATTGCTAAGAACTTGGTTAAATTACATTTACCAAATACCTCAGCTATTATTATTTTTTTTTTCTGATACTGGGATTTGAATTGAGGGCGTTAAATACTCTAGGCAAGTGCTCTACCACTGAGCTGCACCCATATCTCTCTCTTTTTATTTTTTATTTTGAGACAGGGTCTTGCTGAATTATATAGGCTATCTCTGCCCTCAAACTCTTATCCTCCTGCGTCAGCCTTCTGAGTCCCTGGGATTACAGTGCATGCCATGGCACTGACCTTCAGCTTTTTAAACAAGGACATAATTTTGTACCAGGGACAAAAAAGTGAGGTTTACAAGGTGAGAGACTACCAAGAAAAACATCATTCCACCATGTGAAATAAATGGCAATTCAAAAAATTATACACTGTAAGTAAATACAATTTATTTTTTGTCAATATGAGATAGATTGAATTGACTGGACTTTAGAGATAGCACTAGCAATCTGATCATCTTAGAATGTTTTTGGACACTTTTACAAACCCACTCATGAGGAAATTAAATTTTGAAATCCAATTTAACTATTTTCTTAGATTTTTGGGTAAAATGTCTGTGAAACCTGGAGAAAATGTTTACATCGAAAAGTCAGTTTTCAGATAATATTGTTAACAAGAAATTAGGCAAAACATCTAAATATTTTGATTCAAGAGGTCTGAGTCTACACAGAGGGATTAGTAAGGCTTCATGAAGAATGGCAGATGGAGCTGTAATGCATTCCCTGACTAGGAACAACTTTAAAAATCCCCAAGAGATGGCAGAAGAAGAAAGAAGATTAATTTGCTTGCACAGCTTCTTTTAGTACTTTCCCATATCATTTTTGGTAGGATTATCTCTTATTTTTGTCCTTACCTTAAGGTGTTATTTAAAAAAATAGAGAGCCAGATATCCTTACTTTTCATGGTTGTATAATGGGATGCTTGTCTGCAGCCATAGCACTATAGCATCTGATCTTGTCAGATCTCAGAAGCTAAGCAGGGTCAGGCCTGGTGAGTACTTAGATGCTAGGGAACACCAGATACTGTAGACTTTGGAGAAGGACCTGGCAACCCACTTCCAAAAATCAATCTGCCATTGAAAACCCTATGAATAGCAGAGAAGCACTGACAGTAGTGTTTTGCCTATTGTAGGTAGGGTTGCTCTGAGTCGGACTCTGACTCGAGGGTATCTAACAACAACAACAATGGCACTCTTAGGATTTGAAAGTTTTCTAGGGTTTCGCAGCATTGGTCTCATGCCTGTGATCTCAGAACTGAAAGCAAAGTTTTAGGGACCCAATATCTATATGCTCAGAGATTAGGTCCTGAGGGTCAGGCAACATCACTTATGGACAATGGGGACAGCCAGGACTGTGGTCAAGCCTCTGCTCTAGCAAAGCCCCTGTTTGTCAGAGTGACTCCTTGACCTCTAGACTAGTGGTCAGTAACAATTTTCTTGTAATAGCCTATCAGTGGAAACTCCTTCAGGGATAAAATGAAAGCATCTAAACATCAGGCACATTTATCCAACTATGTGCAGGGCCATAGTCTGGGGCCCATGGACAAAATCTATGAATGGAGTATTACTGTCCTCAAGGACCTTAAACTCATTAGGCTAATATTCTTAGTAGCAGAAGGGAGAAGATAAAATCATCATTCTGCCATTTACATAAAACTACATTCTGCCATTCATTGTACTAGGTTTCTATTGTTCTGTGAAAAATTACATAAATATATTACTTTGTAGTTCTGTGGAAGTGGAACATGGATCCACCTGGACTAAATTAACAGTCTCATTAGAGCTGTGTTCCTATCTGGAGGCTATTTGTGTTTCCAGCTTCCAGCGGATATGCATAAACTTGTTTCATAACCCCCTTGCTGCCTGCAGCTATACCACTGTGGCATCCGATCCCATCAGATCTCAGAAGCTAAGCAGGGCCGGGCCTGGTTAGTACTTGGATGGGAGACCACCTGGGAACACCAGGTGCTGTAGGCTTGAGAGAAGGACTAGGCAACCCACCACCAAAAATCAATCCGCCATTGAAAATCCTATGAATAGCAGAGAAGCACTAACAATAGGGTTTCACCTGGCATACACAGCGTTGCTATGAGTCAGACACTGACTCAAGGAGATCTAACAACAACAAAAACAACCCCCTTCCTACATCTTCCCACCCAGCAATCTTCCTTCTTTGTGAGCATTCTTCTCTAGGCACCTCTCCTTCTAACTGAATACAGCTGAGAACATTTCTCCACTTTATAAGGGCCTGTGTGATTAGTGTGGGCCCACTGGGATAATTCAAGCTAATTTGTTCATCTCAAGGTCCTTAGCTTAAGCATATCTACAAAGCCCTCACAAATTCTAGGGATTAGGACCAGAGTATCTTTGTGGGGCTATTCTGTGTACCACACCCATTTTAACACTTTTCATCTCCTTTTTATACTAGATAAGAATCATTTAGAGATTTCCTTGAAATCTCTTCTTAATCAACTCATAGGCCCTCATCTCTAATGAATAGGTGCAAGCCTCAGTGTAACTGCCGGTTCAATTATTATGGCAGTGCTTCATTACAGCCCTGTGATAAACATCTCACACAGCATTTATCTATCCATCCATAAAAGTGAGTATTAAATAGTAGGCTCATTTTATTATTTCTCTTTAGTGTGCATCTTGGTTTTACCAGACCCCTAAGAGCTGTTTAGCATGAAAAGTATACTGCTACATGACATAAAAAGGCACTGAGAGTAAAAGGCTAGAGCAACCTGGGACATATATGCTTTCTTATTAAAAAGACACGGCAAGAAGTTTTAATGCTTAACTGGTGATGTGCCCTCACTAGAACCCAACTGGTAACAGGAGATCACTAAGACTCTCATATACTTGTATAGGTTTGTATAGGATATTTAGGTACTCCTTTTTGTTGCAAGTATGTTTTAGTTTACACCTTTCTTATGGTATTTTGTCTGTTTTGGTTTCAAAATATATATTTATTAACATTTCATAAACAAAATACAAACTCCTATTACAAGTTATTAAATTGACAATAATTCAAAAAATTTTTGTTCTTCAAATGAAAGTCACTTCTTGATATTTTTAACTGAAATTTTATCTAATTATGGAACAAAATACAAGAAATATATGAAATATTAAGTTTCAAAGTTAGTATTCACAGTTTCTACATAGCACTTTAAGCAGACGGGGTTTTGCACTTAGTACATAAATAAAACTGCAAGAGGCACTTATAAATTGCCTTTACTAAAAAGCATGACAGACCCCCAGGAGGCATCTGAGGGTCCCACACCCTTGTCCTAAACCTGAAGTCACTTTGGAACTTGGAAGCACAATCATCCATGTCACCAGAATCTTCATCCTTCTCATCTGATTCAAAATGTGTTGTACAAACTGGGGAAATTGAGGTTCATCAAGCTTCATAGACACAGGAAATCATTTACATGCACTTTTTCAATGTTATTGTTATGAGAATTATAATACTGCATAAAGATATGAGGATAGTAATTTTTAGTAAAAGCTAACATATCTTGTAGCATCAAATCTCAGAGACCCAAACCCTCATATCTCGTATCACTCAGTGGATTAAACTTGCACATACAATTACTCAACAAGTAGCCTGATCTTAGGGAGGTACTGAGGAAATGAACACTTGCTCAGAATCAGCAAGTACAAGACAATCATAAATACATCACTTGGGTCTGTTAGACCCATATGTTACCAGTACCTGTTAACTTTGCTTTATTGCTTTGCTATCTGATAACTCTTAGTTAGAAGTAGAGGGTTCTGGCTGTAGTACCAAGAATAGGGTGTAGAGGGGAAAGACAAAAAGCAGAGAAAGTAGATCATTGATCATTGCATGTAGTATTGGAGATGATAACAAATAGATGTAAAAAACAAACTGAAGATGATTGTGAGCAGCCTTGAAGGTGGATGTGAGGCAAGAAGCACAACCAAACGTGATTCCTATTATACTGACCTGAACAAGCGGACAGACTGCAGAGGCCTTGTCTGGATGATTAGGAGAAAAGTGTTAGTGTCCTTGAGGCAAGAAAAACTCTGGGGTGTGATCCATATTTCAGAAATATTTTCATAGAAGGAGTATTTAACATCTTGTGATTGGTTGACTTTGCTTAAGCACAGTGTAGAAGATAGGCATATTTGGGGTTAGTTTAAATCACAGTGGACGAAAAGTAGAAGAAGACAAAGGAGACTAGTGTGGGAAAAATTCAAGAGCAGAAAGAAGTTAAACAAGAGGAAGGTGTCTGCAGGGCTACTCCTGGTGTGACTTTAGAGCAAATCGAGAACTGGTCACTGGGCTTGGCAATCTGAGGACTTTAGTGTGTCATAGCAACTTCTTTGAATCAGGATCACATGACTATCAGACTTTGATGATGAATAAGTGGTTATGGTGATGTTGATTAAAACAAAAGCAAACAAAAACACTTCTGGAAACTTCTTTTGAAGGACAGCAAAAAATGGTGGTTATAATCCTCTATTCTACTTCTTCTCAGTATTTTCCACAGATACCTGCCAGCCAGCTCTTCTACTATCCTTTACCTTTCATACTAGGGTGGGAGGACTGCCTGATTGGCCTCAGATTTAACATTTTTGCTCTTACAATTCTTTAAAATGAAGATAAAACGTGTTACTGATATAAGGTTGTTTGGAGGATTAGATTAGAGAATGCATGTAAAATGCCAGGAACACCATCCCTATATCATTAGTGTTGTTTTTATAATTAGCATTGCTATTGTTTTTAGGTGTCATTGGAGTCTTGTCCAACTCATAACAACCTTATGTATATAATATGAAATATTCTTCGACACTGCAATGCTTGGCACTATTGTCTGTACTTCTCTGCTATTCATAGAGTTTTCAATGGCTGATTGTTTTTTAAGAATCAGCTGCCAGGTCCTTCTCCCAAGTCTATAGCACCCAGTATTCCCAGGAGGTCTCCTATCCAAGTACCAACAAGGCATGATACTTCTTAGCTTCTGAGATCTGATGGGATGCAATGCCACATTGGGACGGCTGCAGGTGGCACTATTATTACTACTCTGAATATCACAAACTCTTGTTTAGCCTGTCTTCAGGTTAAGGGCAGATCATGGTCATGACAAATATCCTATTATTCTTCTTTGAAGGGGGAAAATTGCTGTTCTGAAAAAAGAAGAAAGAAAACAACCAAAATATACTCTCAAAATTTTACAATACATTTTATAAAAGTTCAGGAGCATTTATTCTTTTTATATATTTATTTATTTTATTCTATTTTATTTTATTTATCTATTTATTTTTGTGGTACTGGGGATCGAACCCAGGGCCTCACACTTGCATGCTTTGCAAGTGCTGTACCACTGAGCTGCACACCCAGCCCATTTCCTTTTAACTTTTTGTGACAGGGTCTTGCTAAATTATGCAGACTGCCTCTCATCTCCAACTTGCCATCCTCCTGACTCCACTTCCCGAGTATCTGGGATTACAAGCATGCACCACCATGCCCTGCTCCATCTATTCTTTTTTAAACAAAAACTAGATATCTAAATATTTAAGTTTACTTTTAAAATCACTCACGAGCAAGCTTGGTTAAGAGTTTCTACCAGGTAACTTAATAACAAGAATAGTTACCATCAAAGGAGTGTCTACTCTGTACCAAGAGCTAGTTAGGCAATTTACACACATTTTTTTTTTAATTTAATAATCACCATACATTTTTTCTCCAGTATACGTCTGTCAGCTTGTCCTGTTTGGGGGGCTTGTATAATGCTGTGATGCTGACAGGTATGCCACCAGTGTTTCAGATGTCATCAGGGCCACCCATGGTAGACAAGTTTCAGCTGAGCTTCCAGACTAAGACAGACTAGGGAGAAGGACCGGGAAGCCCACTCCAGAAACAATTAGCCATTGAAAACCCTCTGAATAGCAGAGGAACATTATCAAATATAGTGATGGAAAATGAGTCCCCCAGGCTGGAAGGAATTTAAGGACGACTGAAGAAGAGAAGAGTTGCCTCCTTAAAGTAGAGTGGATCCTAGTGACTAGAGTGGAGTCATACCCCTCCGACCTCCATTTGCTGATGTGGCATGACTCAAAATGAGAAGAAACATAGGGGCTGCAACGATGGGCTCAAACATAAAAAGATCCTGTACATAGCACAGTGATTCATTCTGTTGTACATAGGGTCACTATGAGTTGGCTTTGACTGAACAGCACTTAACAAAACATACATTTTCTATGTAAGGATGAATACCTCCATTTTTACAAATAAGGGAACTGAAGTTTAGGGTAGGCTACTGAGATAGGACCGAGCAAATGAAGGTTTTGTGGACTCTAGGCTTTTTTTTTTTTTTTTTTCACTGAAGTAAAATGGTTCAACTGTGTAATCCATATTTCCAGAGTACATATTAGGTTTTTATTGTGTATGATCTTCAGTTATAGCAGGCTTATGGGGACATGGATGATAATACCTATTATACAAATTAGGATGCAGAAACTCTGACAGATCATGGTCATTTGTCTCAGGGAACATTCTTAAAGGTTTTCAAACAGGATTTTTTTCTTTTTTCCTTTCCCTTTTTTTTTTTTTTTTTTTTTTTTTTTTTTTTTTTTTTTTTTTTTTTTTTTTTTTTCCAGTAATAAAGTCTCATCACACTGTGTAGCCCAGGCTGGATTCAAACTCTCATTGATCCTTCTGTCTCAGCCTACCAAATGCTGAGATTATAGGTGTGCACCCCCACTACCAGCTTTGCAACATGATTTAAACTCTCTTTTTCAGACTGTGGGTCAGATCTACTGTTTTATAAGTAGGCATAGAAGATTTGGTTATAGTAATATTGGAAATGGAAAACTGAAATTAAGATGAGGAAAGGGACTGTTTGTTTTTATTTCAATATAATTATTATTACATAAAATACAATCCCAAATTTGAAAAAATTAACTTTAATTTGCAAACTTCAATTTTAGTATAGTGTAAACTTCCAATCTGTTTTCTATTTGACTTTTGAGTATGTAAAGTATTATTCCTGTATTCTAATCACAGATTATTGGCAAAAGTAACTAGATTTTGTTAAAAATCTCTTTTTTCTTGACTTCTATACTGTATATGTCATATTTTGGATACCAGGGAGTCAGTTGCTGAACTGCCACAGAGATTCAATTCAATAAACAATCATTTCTCACTCAATATATCTTTCAGGGACAATGTTCTCCCTTTACTATTTTCCTTCTGCTTCTCCAGAGTCTTCACTAACCTCATCTATTTGAACATCACCTTTAGTCATGCTTTCTCTTTCTTACTACTGGAGTCTAGGCACAGAACTGATCTCACATTCAACTCTTCTTATACTAAAAGTGCTCCCATATAACCAGATCCGTTTCTTTGCATTCACATCATCTACTTTACTTTTCTGGACTCTCACAGACATGAGTATTTTCTCAGAAAAATTTGTTTTTTATTGGAAATTTTTAATGTACAACTTAATGTGTTTCATTCTGACACTCATTTCATTGTGACATTTCCATATATGCGTTTCGTTGTACATTGCACAGGTAACTTTCCCCTTACCCTCGTGCCCCTGCTCCCCCCCCCCCCCCCCCCCACTAATGGCCTCTCTTCTACTTACATGTCTTTTTGTGGGAATATTTTTTGTATACGCTTGTATCCCAATTATGACTTACGTGCACACTTTTTCTGTAGTGATCTATCTTTTTACATTGTCAGCAGTATTACATGAATAATCTAGCCCATTTGCATTACTACCAAACTTTGGTATTGTTGGTATTATTATAATTACTTCTCAAATTATTAAAGTTGGGCTGTTTACTTTGAGGTCGATCTCTCTCTCATTCCTTGTTCCTCCTTGTCCCTCCTCCTCCTGTCTTCTCCCATCATCATTTAGAAAAATTCTTTACAAACAAACTTCTGGAGATTTTTTTAAAGAGCCATGGAAGTTATAATTATTTTATAGCACATGCCTGTAATTCCAGTGACTCAGGAGACTGAGGCAGAAGGATCTCAAATTTGAAGTCAGAGGCAGCCTGTGAATCTTATTTAGACCCAGTCTCAAAACAAAACTTTAAAAAGGTGGTTTGGGAGATGCAGCTCAGTGCATAAAAAATCATATATATTTAAATTTTACTTGTCTTCTTCAAAGAAAAATTTTAATAGTTTTTATATCAATTTACAGTGACATCATACCCTTCCAATCTATCTCTCTGCCTTCAGCATAAATCTATAGTATGTAAAATAAATGTATTTTCCATTTTCATAACTTCGACAGACATTAGCAATTGAGCACTGTTTTTATTTAAGAACCCATAATGAAAATAGCTCATGTTATTGGATTGTTATTATATGACAGGTACTATAAATTTATTACATGCTACACATTCTTAAAAGTTACAACAGTACCACCTTTGTGTACAATCCCATCTGACCTCAGAAGCTAAGCAGGGTCCAATTGGGTGGTCCTTGGATGGGAGACTGCCTGGGAATGAATACTGGGTACTGTAGGCTTGGGAGAAGGACCTGGCAGCCCACTCCCAAAGTAGTCCACCATCGAAAATCCTATGATTAGCAGAGAAGCACTGACATAGCACCAGGCCTGCAATAGTGTGGAAGAGTGTTTCCTTTCGGTTTACGTGGGGTCATTATGAGACAGAACAGAATCAATTGCACATAATAACCGCAGGAATTCTTAAATGTTTATTTTTTTAACCTGGATTATCTTACTCAATTGTTATAAGTACAGTATTCAGTATGTATTGTATTATCTCCATTTGACAAATGGAGAAACTGAGAAAAAAAAGTAAACAATTTTCCAAGAGGTTTTTTTTTTTTCTTTTTCTCTGCTCTAGGGTGTTGAACACAGGGCCTTGCAGATACTAGGAAAGTGCTCTATTACGGAGATGCACCTCCCAATCCCCTTTTTTTAACTTTTTGTTTTGAGACAGGGTCTAACTAAGATTCACAGGCTGCCTCTGACCTCAAACTTGAGATCCTTCTGCCTCAGTCTCCTGAGTCACTGGTATTATAGACATGTGCCATAGCACTTGGCTTCCAAAAGAACTTAAGCAGATAAATTGATGAGTAAGAATTTCAAGCCAAGTCACTGATTAAGGAATTGATATTTAAGTTTCTTCGAATGATCAATAGCCAGATTATAAAGCACACCGGAATCCTGAAGTTTTTGAAATCTATAGAGGAGCTCATTGGTGAGATAGTGTTATTACTCCTTACACAAAAGTGTTTTGAGTCACAAATACAATTTATTTGACAGCATGTTTTAAACATGGAACACATTCTGTTAATATCAGTAGCATTTAAAATAATAGCTCCTTTCATCAAAGTCATGCTTTATTTTTTGAAATGTCATTATCAAGTTCAGTGTTTTTATTGTACTTGTTTTGGATCTAAGTTGATTTTGAACATTTTGAATAAAAATTGCTGGAAGGTATGCACTGCAATTTTAAAATAGAATTAGTTATTTCCTTTTTATTGCCCTGTGAATATCTACATATTTCTAAAAATGTAGAGTACTGAAATAAAAGATTATTAGAATAGATAAGAAAAATCAAAGCAATATAAAAAGAAATAAAAAGGTACCTGTGAAAGGAAGATAGTTCCCATTATTATATCATAACATTAGTTGTAAATTCCAAGCTTTTTGACAATCCAGAGTTACATAATTTATTTTATGTGATGGAGAAAAGTTACCAGGTTTTAAAGGATAAAAACAGTTTTAAAGCATTAGATTCCAAAATGAATTTGTCATATGTCACCTATTTTATGAATATTGAGTTGCAAAATAAGTATCTTTCCTTTTTTTCTAGGTAAAAATACCTATGAAAAAGGGCCTTTGCAGGTAGAGTCAATGTTCAAAAACCAACCATTTACCTAGGTGGAATGTAATAAATAATATACTAAGTGAATGGGGGGCTTGGATTTAGCTCAGTTGGTAGAGCACTGCGCTGCAGTCTCTGAGGTCACTTCAATTCCCAGCACCGCAAAAATGGGAGAAGGGCCTGGCAATCCACTCCCATGGCAGTCTCGAAACAGTCAGCCATTGAAAACCCTATGAGGGTTGCTATGAGTCAGATACCAACTTTATGGCACCTAACAACAACAACAACAACAACAAGTGAATGGGAGGGTAAAAGTGAACTTTCCTGTGATGACTTGACACAAGGCTAAAATTAAACTGTCCAGTAACATTTTGCATGAAATGTCCATTATCCATGTAATTTAACTCTTACTATTAACACAATAAACTTAACAAATATGATTATTTTATAGCAATAAAATACAGGTATTAAGTGGTATATCTGAGCTAAATAAGAAATTGAATTCATGTAAAACTATTTCTAAAACCATGATCTTTCTAATGTATTTTTTTCTATCCAGAAAATGAAAATTATTGAAATTAAAGAGATACTTGAATTAAGTTTGGAAGCGTTAGCAAAACTCTGCTAGGTGGAAAGAGAAGAAAACTGCATTACAGATACACAAAAGCATTTGTAAAACTTTAAGATGTGACAGACTATTCCTTTTTCAGGGACCTGCACATTATATTAGTGAGTGATTATTTGACTTGCCTTCCTGAACCAGATCATGCATGATATTAACATCCTGAGAAATCTGGATTTCATTTGGAAAGGAATGGGAAAAGATTGATAGAATTTGTCGAAAGGAAAGGAATTAATATAGATTAGATAGACAGATGGGACTGGGATTTAGCTCAGTTGGTAGAGCGTTGCTCTGCAGTCTC
The DNA here is from genome assembly GCA_007922755.1 of Pedetes capensis. NCBI lineage: Eukaryota > Metazoa > Chordata > Mammalia > Rodentia > Pedetidae > Pedetes > Pedetes capensis. Next base: position 39,056 of record VMDO01012843.1, read on the forward strand.
TGAGGTCCCCAGTTCGATTCCCAGCATCATAAAAATGGGAGAAAGACATGTCAACCCACTCCCAAGGCAATCCCGAAATAATCTGTCATTGAAAACCCTATGATGGTCACTTTGAGTCAGACAGACTTGATGGAACCTAACAACAAGATAGATAGATAGATTCTTCAAATATTTATATCTTTAAATATTTGTTGTTGTTAGGTGCCGTCAAGTCGGTATCTGACTCATAGCGACCCTATGTACAACAGGGGAAACACTATTGTCAGTGCTTCTCTGCTGTTCACAGGGTTTTCAATGGCAGATTGATTTTTGGGAGGGGGTTGCCAGGTCCTTCTCCCAAGCCTACAGCTTCTGGTGTTCCCTGGTGGTCTCCCATCCAAGTACTAACCAGGCCCGACCCTGCTTAGCTTCCGAGATCTGACAGGATCGGATGCCACAGGGTTACGGCTGCAGGCTTTAAATATTTACAGATTTTATATTCATCAGAATTTTTACCTTTGTGGGAAAATACCTGACAAACAACTTAAAGGGAAGGATAATTTATTTTGGCTCACAGTTTTAGAGGTTTCAATCCATAACACCAAATCAGAGTCTGAGAGGAGAAACCTCAGTAGCCAGGGGTTTAGTCTGAAGAGCATGTGTGTTAAATAACTTTAAAAATTCATATTTTCTGAGGAATCTGTTGGTATGAAGAACTCCTGATGAGTTGGGAAAGAAATCCTAAAACTACTAATTTATGATGATAAATGTATTCTTCCTATAGCTTATTTGTAAAAAAATTAGTTAAAATAGCTATGAAATTAGAAGGATGCTCATAGTTTTATTTTGTAGTTTTTCAATATGCAGTGGTATAATGGGCTACTGACACATAAAAATGTTAAACTAGGTTCTAAATAAGGCCAAGGTGGGAGCAAATAGTATGTGTTATGAAGGTGAAAGCAAGGAATCTGAACTCAGTGAGCAGAGTATCAGTGTACAGAACAAGAAAGGATATCAGATGTGAGAAGTTGAATAAGTAAAAAGATCACTTAGAGTAGAATAGGAACAGAAATGGTGATTGAATATGAGGTTTCTTTACATATTTTTCGTCTTGAATCTAAATTAGTGCCACTATTATAAAAAAAACAATATAAAGGTTCTTCAAAAAAGTAAAAATAGAACTACTATATGATCCAGTAATCCCACTCCTGGGTACAGATCAACAGCACATGAAATCAGGATGTAAAAGAACAATCTGCTCTCACTTGTTCACTGCAGCACTATTAACAATAACTAAGAAATGAAAACAACCTCAGCCAGGTGCATGCATGTAATTCCAGTGACTTGGGTGGCAGTGGCAGGAATATTGAGAGTTCAAGACCAGAGGTAGACTATGTAACTTAGTGAGATCCTTTAGTGAGATCCTTTCTTAAAATAAAAAGTAAAAAATGGACTGGATATGTGTCTCAGTGGTAGAACACTCATGAAAGCATGTGTGAGGCCTTGGGTTCAACTCCCCAATTCCACAAAAGAAAGAACAGAGAGAGAGAGAGAGAGAGAGAGAGAGAGAGAGGAAGAAAATAGAAATGAAAATAACTGAAATGTTCATCAATTGATGAGTGGACAAAGAAAATATTATGTATATATGCAATGGAATAATATTGAATCATAAAAATGATGAGATTCTGTCACTTGAAACAATAGACATGGAATTCAAGATTGCTATGTTAAATAAAATAAGCCAACTACAGAAAGACACATACCATATCATCTCACTCATATGCGGAATCTAAAAAAGTTAATGTCATTCTCTGATAGTAGAATGGAGGTTCCAGAGGCTGAAGAGAGTAAGGGGGAAGGAAGGATGGGCAAATTTTGATCAATGGGTAATAAATGTTAGGTAGGAGAAAGTTGTGATGTTCTACTACAATGTAGGGTGATGATAGTTAATAATAATCTGCTATATTTGTGTATTTTTAAAAAATCTGATAAAAAGATTTTTAATGTTTTCATCTTGAACAAAAGATAAATATTTGAGGACATATGTTTTCCCTGGTTTCAACACTGTACAATATATACATATATCAAAACATCACATGATACGTGTAAATATGTATAATTTTTGTTTTAATGTGCGACAATTTTTTAATAAAAATGAAATAAATAAACACTTCCCTCTAGAATATATGCTTCATTAATGTGGACATAATATATATTCTTCATTTCTATATTTTTAGCACTTGTTATGCTGCTTGAAATGAGAGGTAGATTTTCCATGAAGATAGTGAAGTTCTTAAGCCTCATTGCTTCATGGCTGTTCCTTATTTAGGTCCCTTCCATGGCCTTAGGAAGGCCCTAAAATGATGTGTTCACAAGTTCATATGTCTTTATTAAACATTTGTCACTTTGTAAAATGTTTCATTCTGTGGACTTTTATTAAGGACAGCTTTCAAATTTATATCAACTCAGGCTCCTACATATCAGAATCTATTACTCCCAAGTTATAGTAGATATTCAATTAGTATTTCTGGGACTAATAAATGAATACCATAGGGATTGAATGATAACATATACAAGAGACCTTTTGAACTCTTCCTCAAACTTAGTGGAATATAATTTTAGGTGATAGATATATTGCTTAGGTATCTATAATATTTTATTCAAAGAAAAAGAGTATGAATTTAAAGATATATGATTATTTGGAGAAAGTTTGCAAGAGGGGAACAAAACAAACAACAGAGAATAGACATTTTAACCACCTCACTCCCTGCTCTCCCCCAGAAAATACACAGGAAAGGCCTTACTTTTAAATAAATCAAATAAATGAGACTGAATTATTGAACTTTTTAAAAGCATAATATCCAATGGGGCATACATATTTTATTTTCTAGAATAACTATCAAGAACAGCCTTAGGCAACTGGTTTTAATTCCAAAACAGATTTTAGAAGAAATTAGTGGCCACTGGAGAAATACAGTACAGATATATAAGAATTTTAAAATACATTTCTATAAAACAAAACAGACTAAGATAATTGAGTAAGCAAGTAAAATACTTAGGATGCCTTTGGAGAGATTTTTTGAACAAAATAGTAAGCATTCTGTAAATGTTTGTAAGTAACCATATGAAGAAATTGAGAACTGAAAATCATCAGTAAACATTAACTTTCATTTTTAACTAAAGAGAAAAGAAGAATAAGGTAAAGTTGTATTCTTAATCCTATTTATAATGGTCATGTTAAGAAAAGCAGCATTAGGCATATTAATGTGTTTGCTTCTCCTCTAATTTACGATTCTCTTCCTTCTTTAATGAGATCTGCTCTACAGCCCATAAAATAATTGTTATGGTAAACTGACTTTTTAAAATTAGCTACACACCAGTTGGTCCAGAAATCTATTCCTCTAGACCATTCATGCACAAAATACCTTTGTGTGAAAGCCTTTCCAAATGTGTAATGACTGGAGCTCATCCAGAAGTTTGCCTGCAGAGTCTCTCTGTGAGACTGTCAGTGGGAGCAGTCTTACAATTTCCCTTCCTCAGAAGTGTTACCATGAGACTCTGTCATGCAGGCATGCTCAGGCCACTCGCAGGCCAATACTGAAAATGCATTCAATCTGAGTGCTATTTCCAAAGAACTTGTTTACTTTAACCTGCAGAGATGCTACCTGACCCAGTGTCTGCCTGTGTGGCACAGTGCTGGAAAGCAAAGCTGTTTATAGTCTCTCAGGGGACCTGGAGGGAGATTTACCTGGGATGCTACAGTCTGTCCTTAGAATTATTAGCTCCTTGTTTCATACATGGTAATAACCAACTGTTTTCCCTGTGCTACCTCACACACTGTGATTGTTATTCCACTGCAGTGACTCCTGATAGCTGAAGGTAGATAGAATCAAGAGTGCTTGGCGCCATCCGTGCTTCAAAGGTGGAAAGAAGAGAGGTCTGCAAGATTACCCAGCTCACAAGGATGTAGACACAACTTAGCAGCAATAGGGTTTCAAAGAAACTATTTCAAAGAAACATGGAGAGTGGTGCTAAAAAGGAGCTTATAAATTCATTTTACCCTGACCAGCCCTTCTCTAAAACAAAGGAGCTAAAGAGGATGAATGGTCTCCAAAGAAGTTACTGATTAGCATAAATATTTTTGAAGTGTTCCAATTTCTGTTCATGGAAGCATCCTGTATATCTGGAAGGAAAATAATGCTTTGCATAAAACAATTAATACCAGTATTTTCTTAACACTTAAGAACTCTAAGGAAAAATAAACAAAACTATCAAGGGAAGCTTTAGCATTATTTAGCACATGCTTCAGGATTCTACTAAGTTATATTGTCTTTTTTTTTCTCCTTTTTTTCTTTTCTTGAAACATGATAGTTTATTGTTCAAAAGAAGATTATGAGTTCCTCCACCAACACTAACGAATAAATCATCTTTGAATCTATTTTGCTTTTGGCATTTGAATTGAAGACATTAATTTTTTTTAATTTTATAAATATATTAAAAGTCTTTAAACAAGTCTTTGATCTGGGTGTTAAAACTTAGTAGTGAGCAAAGTTGGTGTACATTGAAAGTTCTCAGCATGCATATGCTACATGTTTTAAATGGGTTCTCCATATAGATAGAATAGTGGAACTTGTAAATTTCTCACTATTTTATTAGTATTAATCTAATGTTTAATATATAGTAAATAAGAGACATTTTGGGGATCAATAAATTTTTGTCTTAGAATATATCACATCAGGGCAAGATTTGATATTTATCCCTGAAAACACTGAAAATATAAATCCAAGAGGACAGATTCTAAAGTATCCAGAGATAGAATGATAAATCTATAAGTATCTCTAGTAGGCAAAATATAATCACATACTAAATTTTCCTCTGCTATTTCTCTGCTATTCTTGGGTTTTCAATGGCTGATTGCTTTTGGGGAGTGGGGTGCCAGGTCCTTCTCTCAAGTCAAGCATCTGATGTTCCCAGGCAGTCTCCCATCCAAGTACTAACCAGGTCCCACCCTGCTTAGCTTCTGAGATCTGATGGGATTAGACACCACAGTGGTACAGCTGCAGGCAGACTAAAGTTGGCCTCAGCTAATTTAAGATCAGAGTTCATCCTTAGGACCAAAGAGATTTCTTAGTAAATGAGAAGAAAAGTGTAAGGAGCAATGAATAGTTAGATCTTGTTTTTTTTTTGTTGTTGTTTGTTTGTTTGTTTTAAAATAAATGCCATAAGCAGTACAGTCATACAAACTTATGTATATTTTCCAAAAAAGTTCAATGTATTTCCCTTTATAAGAAGAGTTTTTGCCTTCAGTAAATGCAGTATGGTACATCTAGCAATTACTGGAAGATGACCATGTTTACTAGCAAAGAATTCTTGAAGCAGTTGAATTATTGGCAATTTTCAAAAGACATTCATTTTAAATGTATATGAAAAACATTTGAAAGCATGGTAAACTCCATCAAAATCAGTTCCCTGACAAAGTTTATAACTTTTAAGTATTTAGAAACCTTAAGTGTTTTATAAGTTACATCATCTGAGAATACAACTTTCTAATCACCCATATTTGTAGTTACAGCTTTCTTGCAGCTTTAAGAATGGTGGTTATTGTTAGGTATCCTCAAGTTGATGCCCCACTCATAGCAACCTTATCTACAACAGAGGAAACACTATTTTCGTGCTTCTCTGCTATTCATAGGGTTTTCAAGGGATGATTGTTTTTTTGTGGGGAGTGGGTTGCCAGATCCTTCTCCTAAGCCTACAGCACCTGGTGTTCCCAGGCAGTTTCCCATCCAAGTACTAACCAGGCCTCACCCTGCTTAGCTTTGGATGCCACAGTGGTACCTGCTTAGCTTCACATCCAAGTACTAACCAGGCCTCACCCTGCTTATCTTCAGATGCTGTGCAGGGTACCCATGGTTAACAATGGCACACACAAGGCATAAAGGAATGTAAAAAGGCCAATCTTCTTTTCAAAACAAACTGATGAGTTACAGACTCATGCACACTTGGATGAGAATATTAATTGGCCTCATTATCTTTTCAGATCTTCAGTTTCTACCTCAGCAAAAATACTGTTATTTTGAGAGATACTTTTTTGAGAGATAGGAGGAAGGATTACAAATATGTGAATGAGATCATGGGTATTAACACAGAGCCTGGCCCACTGTCTTGATTTCATCATTGGAAATCACATCCTCACCGATAGCACTTCTGAACATTCATTCACCTAAAACATAGCCCTGTCCTCCTAGAGGGAAGAGGCACCAATTTTCTGTAGGTGAGATGCTAGTAGGTCCACTCTACTAGTAGTGGTTTATATGTGCCTTGTTATATCACTGATCACATAATCTGCTATGATACTTGCTTCAGAAATTCCCTTTAGAGACCTGTTTCAGAAGTCAACTTCACAGAGCTATCCAAAGCCACTTGCTGAATAAACAAACGGATAGAGTCATGCCACATTTTTCTTTGCTTTGCTTTGCTTTCTCTTTTCTCTTTCCATTTCTTTTTTCTTTTCATTTATTTTTTCTTTTCTTTTCTTTTCTGTAAGCCAAGAAGATGCTGTCTTCTTCCATAGTATTCATCTCCAAATATATAAAGAATATAGTATAGATCTTGAAATAGTATATAATTATCTACTGGTCTTGAGGATCAAAAAAAAAATGAGACTATTGTGAATGAAAAGCAAGGGTTCTTCAGAACCAAAGAGACATTAGATATAGCTAATTATTCTGGGTGGTGAAGGATCTAGCTGATATTACTGGGATATCCAAGACATAGCAAACTTGAATCCACTCTGGGGCATTTTAAAGATCTCATTTTCAGGAAGAAAGTAATCCCAGTGCAGGCAAAACAGATACTGATAATTCCGATGTGAATTGTGAACTGTTTATCTCAAAGTATTGTTCTAGCCACTGTTCTACAAAAGGAAAAGACTGGATAGACTCACCTATATCTGGACTATGAGTCGGATGAGATTTCATTTTACAGTTTGAATAACATATCTTATGTCCATGCTTGACCACAAAATTTTTGGAAGTATTGAAGCCTCACTTTTCTTCTGAAATCAAAACTTCCTACAATCTATGTAATTTTGATTATGAAGAATGGACTGTGATATAGCTTCATTTTTTTTTCTGTAAGTTATGGACAGTAGATAGAATAATACGTGTCAAATATAATAGAAAAAGTAGCAAGAAGGGTGCACTAGATGTAGGATTTCATAAAACTTTTATTTTATTTGTATATTTGGATATGTTTGATGAAACAACATTATACACATTGCTTATTTGTGAATTTGGGTCAAATAAGGTTAATATTAATTGTAGTAGAAAGGGAAGTAAGGAGTCATGATCCTATCCCTTACTGTATATTCTCCTTTTGGCTACATCTTATGATATTTTTCCTTATTCAAGAGTTTTATGAAAGTTTCCTTAATCTGATTTCATCTGCAGAAAACATTGGGGGAAAATATGGGAATTTAAAAACAAAATATGTACCTCTTGAGAGGTAATTTTGCCCAATATGCTAACACCCCATTAAGCTTTACTCCTAAAATTGCAGCTTATAGTGTGCAAAAAATTAAACCCAATGAAAATGTTGTTATTTTAAGAGCATTCATATTATTGGCTTTCAATTAATCATGTTACTAAACCTTTAAAACTCCTGACTTATAAACACTCCATGATTACAAATTTAAAACAGCTTTAAAAGTAGAACTCAAATGAGTTGGACTTTTTTCTTTATCTGCTTCAGGCAATGAAGGAATTTGCTGTGTCTCAATGAGACATTTGAAATTTCCCTTATTTAAATTGTCCCAACTTCAAAGCATTGAAAATACAAATCCATCTTTTTCTTTTGGCAGTCTCAATGTCAAAAAGTTATCAAGGGAACAAAGCCCACCTTCAGCTTAATAAAATGATACTTTCTACAAAAGACAGTTCCATTATCTACAGCCGAACTAAACTCTATAAACAATCACCACAATACTGAATTCAAATTACTCTATTTATAAAAAATTGTCAAAAATCAAGAATATTAAAAACTCTAAAGAGACATAAAATCAGAAGACTCAACTCACAGTTAACAATGCAGCTCACAGAACCGAAAGATAAAGCCACAAAAGCTGTTGGAATAATAGGAGAGAGATTGACAATTCTGCCTTTTTCTCTTTTTCACAGAATGAAATAACAGTACATATAATTTAATCATTGTGTGTCTTGGTTTCCTGATTACAAAAAGGAAGTTCAAAAACTCACGTGATATTTACTTACAATCTGTGTGAAAAGATCATTGGATGAAAATAATATTTGATTACAGATTAAATATTATCACTGGCTATTATTTGCTAAATGATTTTATTTTCTTGAGCCATGCTATTGATTGAGTTCCTAACCAAATAGTTCCTAACCAAATGGTGGTGTTGGATAAATGCTTACAGTTTTGAACCTCAGTTTTTTCCTCTGTGAAATGGGAAGATAGTCCTATTACAAGATTGCTGGGTTGTTGTTGTTGTTATTGAGTATTTTGAGTCTGATCTGACTCATAGCAATCCTATGTACAACAGAAGAAAAACATCACCCAACACTGTGCCATGCACAGGATGCTTTTGTGTTTGAGCCCAATGTTGCAGTCACTATGTTTCCTCTTATTTTGAGTTATGTCACATCAGCAAACATAGGTTCCAGGGGCTATATTCTATTGCTGTCCTTAAAGTCAACTCTACTTTGAGGAGGCTACTCTTCCCTAGTTGTTTCTATTTACTTTTTTCTTTTCTTTTTTTGTTTTATTTATTAGTAATTTTTAATGTACAAGTTAATGAGTCTCATTATGACATTTCCATACATGCATTTTATTGTACATTGGTCACGTTCACTTCCCCCCTTACCCCCTCAACATCCGCTCCCGCATCCCCTACCTTCCCACCAATGGTCTCCCTACCACTTGCATGTCTTTGTTGTTTTGAGTATATCTATCTATAGCGCTGGGATTTAGCTCAGTTGGTAGAGCGCCTCTCTGCAGTCTCTGAGGTCCTGAGTTCGATTCCCAGCACCACAAAATGGGAGAAGGATGTGGCAATCCATTCCCAAGGCAATCCCGAAACAATCTGCCATTGAAAACCCTATGAGGGTCGCTATGAGTCAGACATGACTCAATGGCACCTAACAACAACAATATCTATCTATATATGTATATCCTGATTTTGCCATAAGGGCAATATAATTGATATTTTCTTTCTTTTCTCCTTTTACCCTTTCTTCTTGCCCCCTCCACATTTTCTTTAGTTCATTATCTTTCCCTACATAGATTTCCTCTGCTTTCATGATCTATATGTCTTTTAATAATGTATACATATGGAAGTCTAATATCCATATATGATAGAAAACATGCAATGTTTATCTTTCTTGAATGCCTTTTGGACTGGGGGCTCATTTTCCAGAACTATATTTGACAGTGCTTCTCTGCTATTCATAAGATTTTCAATGGCTAATTGTTGCAGAAATGGGCTTGTCGGCCCTTCCTAATGTGTCTTAGTCTGGAAGCTCAGCTGAAACCTGTCCACCATGGGTGTCCCTGCTGGTATCTGAAATGAAATGGCATGGCTTTCAGCATCACAGCAACACACAAGTTCCTGCATGAAGACAAGCTGACATACATGTGGGGGAAAATTGCTGTAAGGAGTCAATAAATTAGTAGATATAAATAAGCCACCTAATACAGTACCTATTGTATAGGAAAATCTCAACAGTGATTTGCTACAATTTTTATATGCGTAATTTTGCCATTTTACATTCTGACTTCCCAGTAAATTTTTCAGTATTAATAAGGTAATTCATTTTTTCCTTGTCTCTTTTAGGAGAAAGGAGTTAGATAAATACTAGATCAATGTCAACATTGACTATACCTTGGTATATGTACTGACAGTCTTATAGATACACTTGTTGTTAGGTGCTGTCGAGTTGGTGTCTGGCTCATAGCAATACTACATACAACAGGCGAAACACTATTGTTAGTGCTTCTCTACTATTCATAGGGTTTTCAATGGCTGATTGGTTTTGGGGAGTGGGCGGCCAGGTCCTTCTCCCATAGATACACTTAGAACGATATTAATGATAATAATTACATGAATTCATAGTCCTAAAAATTAAGCTTGTTCATTCATGTTGTGAAACACAGAAACTGTGGAAAAATAGACCCTCTAAAAAAATAAGCTTTCCCTTGTACTTGCTTTTTGTTCTTGTGAAATTTGTTTTAATCCACAATTACAAAAAAAAATAGCTTTTCTAATTAAAATCACTTGCTTTCTTCAATGCAGTAGGTACAAATCAAATTTTTCTGATAGAGTAGGCAGCATCCGATTGTTTGTTATCTCAACAAAAGGCATGGATAGTCTCAGCATCAGCCAAACACTCAACCAGACACACTTTGTTTCTCCAGTCTGTTTTGTCTTATTCTGTCTCTGTATTTACTTCCTAACATAAACTACAAGGTTTCTATGGTAAACAGGCAACATGGAATGGTTCAGATATAGTAATCATTGAAGGAAAAGAGAAGTAAAAGGACAAATTTTGCTAGAATGATGATTATAAGTTATGGAATAGAAATCTTGTCCTCTTACCTGCTTTGTGATCGGGTAACAGCCTTGATGGAAATGTGTAAAAAGATTCTCTAAAGTTTCTCCCAGATCTTAAATTTTGTATTTAGGTGAAATCTTATAAATAAGATTTCTAACCTGCTCTGTCTCTGTGATTGTATAAAGTGCATAATACCTTTAATGCATATTTTCTCATTTAATGTAACAGACACATCATAGGAACAATATATTGATCATCTCTACTTTAGAGGCACATAACTTGAGAATTTCAAAGATTGGGTTATTTACAAATGGTGAATAACAAGTTAGAGTTTGAATGATTTCTTCTGGATTGAAAATCTGTGCTTTTCTACCATGACGCACTAATACTTGCCTACAGCTGTACTACTCTGGTGTCCAATCCCCTCAGATCTCAGAAGCTAAGCAGGGTTGGGCCTGGTTAGTACTTGGGTGGGAGACTGCCTGGGAACACGAGGCACTGTATGCTTGGGACCTAGCAACCTACTTCCAAAAATCAATCCTCCTTTGAAAACTCTATGAATAGCAGAGAAGCAATGACAATAGTGCTGTGCGTGACATGGTGTCCTATAGGGTTCCATCTGTTGTATGTAGGGTGGTTATGAGTCAGACCAGACTCCATGGCACTTAAAAACACACTACTACTTATACATTCTCATTTATGGAATATATCCTATTCTTTATCTTCAGTGATATCACTCATAGATTTACATCTGAAGGTTTTAGTTTACTTTTACATAGATAGAAATTAGGGGAGCTAAATGAATTCTATGTCTAATATTTTCTGAATGACAATATACTGGGTGCAGCAAAACATATCAGGTAAAACCACAAACAAGATAAGCATATGGTTGACAGAGAGACACAAAACTTAAAAGAAGTACAAATAATTTTTAATCCTTGCTTTCTTATCTTTATTTCTGTGCTATCAGGATTTAAGTTGTCACTATGTACCAAGCTGCCTGCAGCTGTAGCAGTGTGGCATGGGATCTTGTTAGATCTAGGAAGCTAAGCAAGGTCCAGCTTCGTTAGTACTTTAATGGGAGACCGCCTAGGGACACCAGATGCTGTAGACTTGGGAAAAGGACCTGGCAACCAACTCCCAAAAAATAATCAGCCATTGAAAACCCTATAAATAGGGTGCAGGGAAGCAATGACAATAGTTGTACATAGGGTCTCTATGAGTCAGATGCCAACTTGATGGCACCTAACAACAACAACATGTACCAAGCTGGATGCTTTTAAATATTGTTTCACTTAAGCTTAATATGTGAATTAAGCATTCTCTTCTTTCTGGGGGGTTAATCCAAGGGCCTCACACATGCTAGCCAAGGTCTTTATTGCTGAACTGCTCCCTCAGCCACTTTTTAATTTTTTTTATTTTGAGATAGAATCTCACTAAACTGTGCAGGCTGCCTTTGGCCTTGTGTTTGTCATGTTTCGGCCTCTCATGTCATGGACTACAGGCCTGGACTACTGGGTCCTGTGGAAATATTAAGCTTTTTTTTTTTTTCAATGCTGGGAATATAGAAGCTGAACCCACAGCCCGGTGCGTGCTTGGAGGGTGTTCTCTACCAGTGAGCTTCTTTTCCAGGCTCTCTTCCTCATTTTACAGATGAGGAACCATACATAATCATTATATGCTTATGCTAATTTATTCTTCTAGCAATGAATAAAAATGGCCTATTTCATCATATCCTCTCCAATACCAAGCACCTTCCTTTTATTATTTATTTATTTACTTATTTAGTTTTTTTGGGACAAGGTCCTTCTCAGTAGCCCAGACTATTTGTTATTATTTATTTATTTACTTATTTAGGTTTTTGCGACAAGGTCGTTCTCAGTAGCCCAGACTATTCTTGAATATATGATCCTCTTGTCTCAGCCTCCCAAGTGCTGTAATTAAAGATGTGCACCACCATGTTGGCTTCACTTTCTTTTTAAAATGCTAAGTTGACCAAGAAAATTTATAGCTTATTATTTTATTAGTATCTTATAATGAGAATGAAAACTTGTTGGTAAATCAGCAAAGATTTATTAGAAAGGTATTATTTATCATGTCTATAAATGAAAAAATGGAAGAAGACAAACTATTGATTTAAAATAAAGAAATATTAAAAGAAAAATTTATAAGCATTTTAGATGAAAAGAAATAAACACATTTATTCATGGCCTAGTTTCACCCATTGGGTGACATGATATGGATGGTGAATATCAGCAAGGAGGGCAAAAGACATTCTGAATCATTGTACTATTTTCATTGTTGTTGTTGTTAGGGTCTCACAGCAACCCTATGTACACCAGAATGAAACACTCTCCAGCACTGTGCTATGCCTGGTATTATTGTCAGTGCTTCTCTGCTATTCATACGGTTTTCAAGGGCAGATTGTTTAGGGAGTGGATTGCCAGGTCCTTCTCCCTAGCCTGCAGCATCTGGTATTCCCAGGCAGTCTCTCATTGTACTATTACTTGTTTTAAAATAAGGGATTCTAGCTTAATGAAATCTCCCACAATTTCACTCTCTGTAAACGGCTTTCAGTTTAGCTTTGTCCATCTATTGACCAATGACTAAATTTTAAAGTAGATTCTAATTTAAAACTAAACAATGACTTTCATAATAAGTTGATTCTATTATATAATGCAGAAAATATCTATAATTAATTTGAACAAAGTATTGCCAATCTGAATAGACATTATTTTTATATACTTATAATGCATATATATTTCTACTAATAAAGACTAAACATCTTGTATTTGTAATGTTGTTTAAAGTCTATTACTCCTAAAAAACCAGAATAGAACCAATACAACATTTCTCATGTTTTATCTTTCATTTTACCTTCTTCTAGCCAGTTCCAACTCTCTTTCCAACCTCTCTTTTGACAGCAAGTGAAACTGTCACAGGCTAGAATTATCACAGTATGGAAATTATATATAATGATAAAGATACATAACATTCATTATATCTTGCCATGGTCCAGCCGGGTGAAGGGGAGAGCTGAGGATGAAGGAGATGAAGAGGCCAAGACTGATGGTCTTGAGCAAAACTTTATTCTCTATACTCATGCTTATATAGTAACTCAAGGAGATACTAAAAATAGCTCGCAAAGGTAACTGCAGTACAATGGACTTTGTAACAGTCATAAAGTTTACAATCAGTTTAGTTAACCCCCAGTAACAGATTAATCCTAAAGAGACCTTCAAGGAACAAAGTTCAGATCTATACTCATGTTAATATAGTAACTCAAGGAGATACAAAGGACAGCTGACAAAGGTAACTGCAGTACAATGGACTTTGTAACAGTCTTAAGGTTTACAATCAGCTTAGTTAGCCCCCAGCAACAGATTAATTCTAAAGAGACAATGAGGGAACAAAGTTCAGATCTAAGGAACCAGAAAGACTGCAGTCCCTCCGTCACAGAGCCTGTGATGTGCTGTTTCCTCATTCCACAAGTAGCAGAGCTTCCGGCTATGGTCACGTTTGTCACATAGCCAAGCTCTCAGGCACGGATACACTATACATTTATGCAGGCATTGCATTTTAACTCATGTTGGGCTTATGGCTCCTGACAATATCCATAGTTCATAGTATCTTCTTTGGTTTAGAGCATCACTGTGCTAATTCTATCCACTGGCTTTGCTGTTTTTAAATTCTACAAATTGTCAAAACTGGAGCTATGTCTACTTCACCATAAGCACTGCTTCTTATGATTAACTGGAGATTTATGACAGTGGTTTAAACTGTAGAATTTTGATTTTTCACTTTTTAGGAAGTCTTGAGATTAGTGTCTGGTACATAAGCTCAGTATGCTCCAGGCTCTGGTTTAGAACCTTGATGATTTTGTTGGTCCTCTTTTCATGACAAAATGACAGCTTCGTCTAATCAAAGAAAAGTAGAACACAAAAAGCAGTCCCACAGGTACATAGGAGACTTTCCATTTCTTTGCCTAGACCTTTGATACAAATCCACTCCTATACTCAAGACTAGTTTCCTTCTTCAGTGAGATTAAAGAATGCTATTCCTTTCCTGAGCATATAATTAGACCTATAGGGATTTAGCTCAGTTGGCAGAGCACTGCGCTGCAGTCTCTGAGGTACCAAGTTCAATTCCCAGCAATGCAAAAATGGGAGAAGGGCCTGGCAATCCACTCCCAAGGCAATCCCAAAACAGTCAGCCATTGAAAACCCTATGAGGGTTGCTATGAGTTGGATACCGACGTGAGGGCACCTAACAACAACAACAACAACATAGGAATAAACAAAAAATTAGGAAACAGCCTTACTACAAAAATTCAGGAATATCTGAGGGAAAAAAATTTAATCACAATAAGTAATCAAATCTAATCAGTTTGAAAATCACATTAAAAACAAAAATTATTGTTGTTAGGAGCCATGGAGTCAGGTCCAACTGACAGCAACCGTACGTGTAACAGGTCAGTGCCTTTCTGCTATTCATCAGGTTTTCAATGGCTGATTGATTCAGGATTGTTTCATGTGTGGGCTACCAGGTCCTTCTCCTGTTCTTGGTGCTGGGGATCAAACTTAGGATCTCAGAGTGTGCAGAGCAAGCATTCTACAAACTAAGGTAAACATCAGCCCAAGAACAAAAGTAGTAGACATAAATTCAGTGTAATAGACATTGGAGCAGATCCAAGTTGTATAAAATTTGAATATGTAAGACAATTGTTGTTGTTATTGTTAGGTGCCATCTAATTGGTGTCTGACTCATAACAACCCTGTATACAATAGGCAAAACAGTATTGTTTGTGCTTCTCTGGTATTCATAGGATTTTCAAAGGCTGATTGTTTTGGGGGAGTGGGTTGCCAGGTCCTTCTCCCAAGCCTATAGCACCTGTGTTCCCAGGCAGTCTCCCATCCAAGTACTAACCAGGTCTGACCCTGCTTAGCTTGCAAAATCTGACAGGATAGGAGACCACAGTAGTATGTCTGCAGGCAAGGCAATCATAAACATCATATATTACACACATAGACTAAAACAAAGGAACATTTTCTTGTTGAACCATTTTATAAGTACTCTTATTAAATTCAATTAAAATGTTACAGAATCATGGCTTGATTTTATTGTGCAACATAGAGTTAAAAATTTATTAACTTTGTTCAGCCCCAATAATAAAAAGGACCATATGTGCAGTCAATTGAATAAAAATATTATAACATATTTCTGTAGCATAAAATGTATCCTATATCCAGCATTGTCAAGAAGACACGTACTTTATTTGAATTTATGACAGTAAGATTTAAATTTTTTGAGAGATAGAAAGTTCACCTTATGATAATTGATCATATGGAAATTATGAAGCATGTTATGTGTGGAAGAAATAGTAGCAAGCTTTGTCCACAAGTTGAAAAATTGTAGTTACCTGATCTTCTCACTAGCATTTTATAGGGAAAAGAGCAGAAAAATTGAAAACAAAAATGGATTTAAAATTTGTTATCCTCATTTCAATGAGTTATTTTTTAGTACAGATATTTCAAATGGCAATATATAAAATTTATAAGTCAAAGAATATTTTATTTTTATATAATATGTTTCTGTATTAGTCAGCTAATTGTTGCTGTGTCAGAAAAAGTACCAAGACAAACTTATGGGGGAAGAGATATTATTGGCAACTTATTCTTAGAAGATATTAGTCCCTAAAAGCAGAAGACATTGTAGCAAGGCAGGCATGGTGGGGCCTGAGCAGATTAATTTACAATTTTGTGGTCAGGAAGCAGAGAGAATTTAGTGGAACAATGGGTCCAGCATAAAACTACCAAGGTCCTGCCCCATGGGAGCCACTTCCACAAAGGTAGAATCCCACCTCCCAATATTCAATAACCTCCCAGGATAAGCCACCAGTTGAGGACCAAGTATTGAAACACATGACCTTTGAGGGGTATTTAGATCCATACCCTAACAAATTCTTTTTGTTGTTGTTGTTGTTGTTTCATTTTGCAATCCTGGATGACTGAACCCAGAGCTTGTGCATGCTAGGCAAGTGCTCTACCACTGAGCTGCCCTCCTATCCCCTTTTTATTTTTAGACAGGATCTAGCTAAGTTGCACAGACTACCTCTAGCCTGAAACCTGTGATTGTTCTGCCTCAGTCTCCCTAGTAGCTCAGGTTACAGGCATGAGCCACAGTGCCTGGTTTGTAGGATGTATTTCTTAATTATAATTTAATAAATGTAGCATATGAAATCTAAAATAACTAGCATAATGCAGTATTATTCTTGGCTGCATGTATACTTCATATGATTAAGTAACCAGATGTACCCTTAGCTTTGTATTAGCTTTGTATTACTGAGCATTTTGCTTTAAATAAAATAATCTTCTCACAGCTGCCTCCTATTCTGTCTGCTTTGCTTTTGGAGATTTAAAGGCACAATGTGGTTAGTAATTATAGATGGTCTTTTCAATATTTCATATGCAGCTGCATATAAAAGATAAGATTATATTTTAACAAAATGAGTGTAGTATAGTTTCGTAGAAACATTAGCTACAATGAACATTTAAATAATATCATAGAGATAAGATACAGTGTTAATTTTTAAGTAAAATAAATTATACAAATTGAAGTTAATGACTGTATTTTTGTTACTGTACTAAAGCAAGCTTCTAATACAAAAAGTTCAAGTTACACTTGACACAACATGTATGATTAATCAGTTAAAATTGTCGGTGAATGCTTTTCACCTTAATGCTTAAAACAAGAATTAAGAATAATGTTTTAACAAATGTTTCTCACTGAAAGATAAAAACTCAATCTATCATGTCAAGTGGAAACTATAGTACGGCATACTCTATAGAAGAGTTTCATAGGATTTTCTAGGTACCATTAGGGCAAATGCTTATAATTTGAATTTATTAATGCCTTCCCATTCCCTTCCTAACATTGCCCCGTTACTCATCCATCTCTATATTTCATTTTAGAACAGAGGGAGTCCCAGTAATGATATTTCCTTCTTATTTTCTTTAGTGATACTGTCTTGACCATTCAGCTCTAGCAAGACATCTCTAACTCCACATTCTGTTGAATTGTCAAGGAAAACCAAGGTCTATTTGAGATACTGCTCTCAATATATCAAATTCCATCACTGGCAATTCATCATCATTTTATATTTTTCTACAAAATTGAGGGTAAAAATGTAATAAGAGAGGGACGAGGAAGGGAACAAATTTCTATGATATGATGGAAGTGAATCATAAGAAGTGAGCTTTTTTCTATTTTGTCAATACATCAAATTCAATACAGTTCTTGATTTGCAATCAAGACACTTTTTTGATCCATGTTGAGTCAGTAAGAATTATATGGAAGCAGGAGACGATGGCCATGGAATAAGACAGTAATGTGGTATCTAAGCATAAAGTTGTTGGTGGTGTTATCAGGTGCTCTTGAGTCAGGTAGGACTCCTAGTGACCCTGTGTACAACAGAACAAAACACTACCCAACACTGCCATGCTTGGCACAATGTCAGTGCTTCTCTGCTATTTGTAAGGTTTTCAGTGGCTGATTATTTTAGGAATGGGCTGCCAGGCACTCAGTATTTACAGGTGATCTCTCATCCAAGGACTAATGAGGCCTGATCCTGCTTAGCCTTAGAGATCTGAGAAGATCCAATGCCACAGTGGTATGGCTGTAGACAATCAGAGAGTACTAGAAAACAAATCAATAAAGTACAGAGGCTCTTGAGTCATCTAACACCATCTATAACTCTCATATACCTCATTCCTTGAGAAAGCTGATCCAATTTTTCTAACATTTAATATCTATGCAAACGTTTGGAGTATAATCTATGTAAAAGTGCATGAATTCTTATGACTATAAATTAACTAAATCTATACTATGCAAGTTCAATTCCCAGCACTGCAAAAATGGGAGAAAGACCTGGCAACCCACTCCCAAGGCAATCCAAAAACAGTCAACCATTGAAAACCCTATGAGGGTCGCTATGAGTCAGATACCGACTGGATGGCACCTAACAACAATAACATACTATGCATACATCCAATACTTAGTTTTCCCAAGTTCATTAGCTGGAGTAGTGTCCTTCCTTTAATTCTGGAATAACATAATTCAATCCCCCAATCTTATTTGTTGGCAAAAGTATGTGTCTTTCATGTGTTTACCTTCCTTGCTGTTCTAAGGATTTGCAGGGAATGCTTCTCTTGTCCAACAATTCCATCCTGGTTTGATCTTGCCATACATTGCTGCAGGGTTCTTCCACTTTTCTCTTGGCTACTTCTTGTCTGATAATTGTTTCTCTGATTGTTTCCACTTACCAAAGAGTAATTCCAAAAAATCTTGAAAAGCACAATTAGTACCAAACTATAGCATGTAATACAACTTTGCTAACATTTGACCGTAATATCATTAAATACAATGCAGGAAAGGAAACCTTGAATATGAGTGCCAGATGATATAATCTTAGTGTCTACCAGTCTTTTTACTTCCAGGATAAATTGTTTCCTTGAACCATTTTGCCTGGGTTCAACTTCTGTCCCAATTCTTGGAGTCATACTCCCACAGTCTCTTTTGTGGAGGTAGGTGAAAGAGAACAAATAAACATCAGAGTAATCTCCTCAAGCTGTGAGTCTTTATGAAACCATAACCACTTCATCTGTGGGTCTTCCTTAAGATTTCATTACATGAGTCCATGGGTCAATGAGGCAGATCAACCCACAAGAATAAATCAAGACTATTTCCCAAGCACAAATCCAATGTCAAACCTAAAATTCAGGATCTATTTGTAAATCTCATATTGGTCATTTTGTCAACTTTAATCGTTTTTAAAATCGAGATTCACTTTTGAGCACTAGGAAAAACTCATGGTAAATATAAAGTAGCAATTTATTCCCCCCTGCATGAGTTTTATTGCTTCTATGTATTGAAGCATTAAGTAAGTGCGAATTACTCTCTCTTATGGAATATCTTTTAGTATTTCAAATAAAATGCACATTTTAAGAGTGACTGATAACTCATAAGTCAGTATTTAATGCATAAAGCTCTGAACAACTGTATTTGAGTATGGTTTTTTTCACATTCGCAGCTCAACCATTTTATTTTATAGTGCCATTCAGCAATTGCTGCGTAATTCTTGAGTAGTTCATATTTGAATTTGAAATTTTGAAATGTTTTTGAATTATTTATACAATAATATAAAGTTGCAGAAAGAGAAATCAAGAAAAAAAAGAACTTTGAGTAGGTTTTTAAACTTTAGATTGGAATAAACTAGTCTAATGTCTGCTTTATTATCATGATAAAAAAGAAAGAAAAAAGAAAAGAGAACTTCCAGTGGAATTATCACAGAATTAACAG
This sequence comes from Pedetes capensis, assembly GCA_007922755.1. NCBI lineage: Eukaryota > Metazoa > Chordata > Mammalia > Rodentia > Pedetidae > Pedetes > Pedetes capensis. Next base: position 58,963 of record VMDO01012843.1, read on the forward strand.
ACTTAAATTTGGGTCTTTTTTCTTTTTTTCTTTCTTTCTTTTCTTTCCTACCTTCCTTCCTTCTTTTCTTTCTTTCATTTATTTATTTATTTATTTTTTATGGGACTTGGGAGTTGAATCCAGGGCCTTGCACATACTTTGCAAGTGCTCTTCCACTGGGCTGCACTCCAAGCCAATTAGTTAACAACAACAACAAATATATATACATATACATACATATATATATACACACATATATATGTGTATACATATATATACATATATACACATATACATACATATATATACACATATATGTATATACACATATATGTATATGCATGTATGTATATATGTATGTATATATGTATATATGTATGTATATATACATATATGTATGTATATATATACATATATACATATACATATATATATATATATATATATATATATATATATATGGTCTCACTAAGTTATCTAAGTTATGTAGACTGCCTCTGGCCTTGAACTTGCGATCCTCTTACGTTAGCCTCCCTAGTGGCTAATATTAAAGATGTATGCCACTGCCCCTGGCTGAATTTTATTTTCTTCTTTGGTTTTTAGATCTTTATTTTCAAATCCTATGTTGTCTTTTATACCTCTCCATACACATGGCCTACTTACGAGGTGTGATCCAAAGATATGGTGAATGCTTAAATTTTAAAAAAAGCCAGGCACAGTAGCACATGCCCGTAATCCTAGTGGCTCAAGAGGCAGAGACAGGAGGATGGCAAGTTCGAGACCAGAGGCACTCTGCGTAATATAGTAAGACCCTATCTCAAAAAAAGTTTAATAAATGGGTTAGGGGTATAGTTCAGTGGTACAGCACTTGCAAAGCATGCAACCATGAGTCCCTGGGTTCAACCCTCAGTACTGAAAAAAAAAAAAATAAGAAATGCCAGTACTATTAATCCCCCTCAAAATATTGCCCAAATTTCCCAAAATATTCCCAGTATTTCTCAAAACATTGGCTTCAAATAAACTTAGCTTATCCTTCTTGCCACTTTCTGAAGCAGTCTGGAAGTCTTCTTTTGTGAGTGTCTTTAGTTGCATGTTGTGGCTGTCTTAGTTATCCCAAATCAATTTAAAACATTTACTTTTCATGGTCATTTTGACTTTGGGGAAGAGCTCGACGTTGCATGGTACCAGATCCAGTGAATAAGGTGGATGAAGACACAAAATATTGTTTTTATTTCAAAGACATTGCCATAGCAGAAGTAATGTGCAACATGGAACATTGTCATGATGGAGGATGAAACTTAAGACACTCATAAAAGAGGACTTCCAGAACTGCTTCAGAAAGTGGCAAGAATGATGGGATAAGTGTGTTCGATGCCAGGGATAGTACGTTGAGAGGAATTAATGGCAATGTGTCTTTTACTGTAACAAAATCTTTTTTTAAATATAAACATCTGTGATATTTTTTGGTCACAATGCATATATTACAAAATATTTTATAATAGCAAGTTGGACAATAATACATAAAGACTAATCAAACCCATGTATATGCCTCTTTTGAATAGTTTTTAATAATTTTCATATTTATAGAAAGTATGGCTTGCTACTTCTAGAAGCAGAAGAATTTTAGTATATATT
>VMDO01012844.1:0-60575 GCA_007922755.1 Pedetes capensis
GGCCCTGGCCACATCCGTTCTCTGAAACTTCCACTGTCAAGGTAAGTCCTCACTGCCAAATCCAAGAGACTTTTGAGGGTCTCAACTCCTCTGCAGCACTGGCCATATAATGCTTTTAGGAAAGCTCTCTCTCAGCATCAGGGATACCACATTCTCTAGTTTCCCTTCCACCTTTCTAAATGCTCAACAGCCTCCTTCCACGCCTCTTCCTTGGGTCATCTCACTTAAGGGAACCGTTCTCTTAGCTTCTTTCCTGATCCTTCCTCTCTTCTGTACTCATGTGCACTAGTCTGGCTTCAGTTGCAATCTTTCGGATAATGATTTACCGCATGTGTCTCTAGCCCATTTCTCTCCAGAGCACAGATCTGTAAGATCTGCATATTCAACTAATGTCTTGACTTCACTGTCTCCCTGGACATCTCATGAGTATCTCACACTTTAGCTGTTCAATGTGGAACCAATCATATCTTAGCCTTTTTGGGGCTGCTATAACCAAATATCTGAAACTAGGTTATTTATTTATTTATCTATTTTTGAAACAAGGTGTAGGTCAGTCTGGCTTGAACTCATAATCCTCTTGCCTCAGCCTCCCAAGTGCTGGGATTACAGGCAAGTACCACCATGTCTAGCAAGGTAATTTATAAAGAACAGAAGTCTAGCTGGGTGTGGTGGCACACCCCTATAATCCCAGCATTTGGGTGGCTGAAGCAGGAGGACCAACACAAGCTGGTTCACATAGTGAGCTCCAGGACAGCTTGGGCTATACAACGAGACCCTATCTCAAAAAAACAACAGAAAGAAGAAACAAGAAAGGAAAAGAAAAAAGGAAAGTAAGAAAGAAAGAAAAAAGAAAGAAAAAGAAAGGAAGAAAAGAAAAGAAAGAAGAGAGAAAAGAAAAGAAAAGAGAAAAGAAAAGAAAACTAATTTATTCTCTCACAGTTCTGGAGTCTGGCAAGTCCAAGATCAAAGCACTGGCATGTGGTCTGGTAACGGCCTTCTTGAGGCATCTTCGCATCATGGAAGGTGGGAGGGCAAGAGAGAGAGCCTATTCCTGAAAGCCTTTCTTATAATGGCATTCATCCATTCATGAAGGCAGAACAATCGTGACCTAAATGTCTCCCATTAGGACCCATCTTCTAACACTGTTGCATCAGAGATTAAATTTTCAGCACATAAATTTTGGGGGACACATTCAACTCATAGTACACTTCCCATCAACCTTAACTCCTGTGCCTGGTAGTCTAATAACTGGTACCACCATCCATTCCTTCCAATTGCTAAAGCCAGATATCAGGGAGTCAACTTGAATCTTCCCTTACCTTTAGGCAGTGTCTAAATAACTTCTAACTTCTGTCGATTCTTTTTAATATCTCTGAAAGTCTTTACATTCCTTCTATTTTTAAGTTTTCTTTCTTCCGTCTTATCCTCGGTAGTGGGTTTTTCATGCTGAAATCTCAGTGATAATTCTAAATACAATTTTTGTAATGACATTATCCTGTATAAAATAATTATTTTTCCATTGCCCTCAGAAAAATATGCAAAAACTTTGGTCCTGTTTAGAAGAACTTTTATTGGTTTGATTACCATCTTCCTCACTGACATCATCCCTTTCTAGCCCTCTTCTTCAACCTGGTACATCCTCTTCACTCTTCTTCTGTCCTTCTCTTTTCCTGCCCAATCTCCTCCCCTCATTGGCACATATTGAACTACTTGCTGTTCTCTAAACTCACCAACTCTTCATTTTGTATCTTTGTGCATAATTTCTTTCTGATTAATATTCCTTTTCCTATCTCTTCATCTGGCTGCCTCCTATTGTCATTCAGAAATCACCTTATATGTCAAAACATCTCTACTAGTTTAGTAATAGTAATGGGCCAGTGCTGGCTCCTTAGACCTCTGTAATAGAAGATATTCATACTAGAGGAAACTGCAGTGAGGGGTATATAGGATTCTCTGCACTACTTTTACAACATTGCTATAAATCTTAAACCATTATAAATTTTTTTGAAGTACTGGGAGTTGAACCCAGGGCCTCGAGGTTGCATGCATTGCAAGTGCTGTACCACTGAGCTGCACCCCCAGCCCATTTTTTTTTTTAACTTTTTGAGACAAGGTCTCGCTAAATTACACAGACTACCTCTGGTCTCAAACTTGCGATCCTCCTGCCTCTGCCTCCCGAGTTGCAAGCACCACCATACCCACCCATTATAAATTTTTAAAAATCTTTAAAAAGATTCCACTAGCTCTACTGTGCTGGTTTAGCACTTGCTTTTGTAACTACTCCTGTCCAAGTGTCAAAGCATCTAGCATCATATCTTGTTATTGTCAATGTGTTTGTCTCTTCCACTACAAAAGCGTAAGAATTGTTTCTTCACATTTTTTTTTTGTATCCCCAAAGCTAGCATGTTGTTGTTAGGTGCCATCAAGTTGGATCCAACTCATAGCAACCCTATGTACAGCAGAATGAAACACTACCCAGCACTGTGTCATGCACACGATCTTTTTATGTTTGAGCCCACTGTTGTAGCCACTATGTTTCTCCTCGGTTTGAGTCATGCCACATTAGCAAAAGGAGGTCTCAGGGATTTACTCCATTCCCATCATTAAGATCGACTCTACTTTGAGGATGCAACTCTTCCCCAGTCATTTCTTGAATACCTTCCAGCCCCATTTTTCTGGCACTATATTTGACAGTGCTTCTCTGCTGTTCATAGGATTTTCAATGGCTAATTGTTTTGGGAGTAGGCTGCTGGGTCCTTCTTCCTAGTCTGTCTTAGTCTGGAAGATCAGCTGGAACTTGTCCACCATGGGTGGCCCTGCTGGTATCTGAAATACCAGTGGCCTAGCTTTCATCATCACAGCAGCATACAAGCCCCATAGCATGACAGGCTGAGAGACACATGGGGGAAGTAATTATTTGCTGTGAAATAAGTTGATGTTGGGGGCCAGTACCAAAGATTTTGTTGTAGGGTAACCTGAAATCTCAGGAAAAAAGAACTTAGAAGTCTCAGTGGTTAAAAACAACCTGTAGGTTCTGCTTGCATGTCAGCATGACGGACTTGGCAGACATGCAATGATAGATATGCTTGAACATTCCGTGCACACTATTTATGTTTCTAAGACAGCCACGTGATGCTCATTCCTCTGCAGGTAAAGAGCCCCAGGCTGGCAGAGCTGGGTTAGTTCACTCCAGGTGAGCCTCATAGGCTGCTGGCACATCCTGGGGAGGGTGTGGCCTGTGTATCAAGTGTGTGAGAGCCAACTAGGGCAGAGAGTGAAAGAACCGGTTGGAAGAAGAATGACACCACAAGGAGATGAGTCTTCAGTTTGCTAATTCCATTCCTGGCTCTAGAATTAATGAGTTGTGTGACCTTGGCCAAGTGTCTACTTCTTTGTAGGCTCCAGAGTCCCTGTTTGTAAAATGAGGGTTTGGATTGACTGGTCTCTAAAGTTCCTTCCAGGATCGATGCTTGGTAATCAGCGTGAAGACTGGGGACATCAGTGGAAGAAGGCAGGTGAGTGTATATTAGGAGCATGTGGCAACTGAGCCAGTGGTTTCAGGTCAACAGAAGTCTTCAGTAAAAAGAAACCAAGCTATCACAGAGATTTGTTTATGCAATCCTGGAATTAGAGCACTTTAGGGCACAGTAGTTCACCTTGATGTCTTAAGGATCTAACTAGTCTATCAGAAAGAAGCATTTCTAAGGGTTGGTGGGGGAGAGATGGTGGCAGAACAGTGGTAATTTCCACTTAATAAAATGATCACATTGAGGGAAAATTTTTATGTGTATTAGCTGAGAGGTTTTATTATTTACTTTGCACTAAAATTATCCATTTAAGTGTTAGAGATGATACAGAGTACCACTTAGAACTGTCTGGGGCCAGGATGACAGTAACACAGTGTAATTGAATGGAACTGTTAAAGTCATGAACTAAGAGTATTTGGAGTTTGAGACTATGAACCATCAAGTTGTAGAAATTTATTTATTTATTTTAAAACTATGAGGGTGATTATCATTCTTATTTTATCTTTTGTTTATTTATTTTTGTGGTGCTGGGGATTGAATCCAGGGATTCCTACATGCTAGGCAGATGCTCTACCACTGAGCTACATCCCCACCCCAAGTAATAGAAATTTAGACTGCCTTAGCCCAAATTTAAAAAAAAAAATCCAGTTTATTTTGAAATTTACCTGTCTTAACTGGTCGGTAGTGGCTTTGAAAATTACATTAAAAATTCCTTGCATATATTTGCCTAATTGAATAAATATGTCATAACAGCCGTTACTAGCTAAGAATATTTAGATCTCTAGACTTGGTAGAGAAATTAGGGTGATTGTTGTTGTTGTTGTTAGGTGCCATCAAGTTGGTGTCCAACTTATAATGACCCTATGTACAACAGGCAAAACACTATTGTTAGTGCTTCTCTGCTATTCATAGGGTTGTCAATGGCTGGTTGTTTTTTTTGAGAGTGGGCTGTCAAGTCCTTCTCCCAAACCTATAGCACCTGGTGTTTCCAGGCAGTCTCCCATCCAAGTACTAACCAGGCATGACCCTGCTTAGCTTCGGAGATCTGATGGGATTGGACACCGCAGTGGTATGGCTGCAGACCAGGGTAAATACAGAAGAAAATGTTGTGATTTTTAAAAATTCTGAGAAGACTCTGTTCACTGCTTATTGGTATCTGAATTTTTGAGGGGTGAGTAGAAACTCTGTCCTTTGTCTTTGAAAGAACTAGAAATATGTAGGTGCAAGTTTTGCTCAGGAACATGGGCTCCTGGTTCAGGTGACTCCTTTCAAGTCTGGTCCTTCCATGTTGAGTAGGGTTTTCCTCCTTAGAAAAATAGTTATGTGATGATTCACTTGGGTTCAGGGAAGGTAGATACTTGCTTAACCTCTTGAAGGTTTTGGATTGGAATCCTAATGGACAAGGTGCCAGCCAAATGTTAGTGTGGGGATATGTCCTTCTTGGAGCTCCAGCATTGAATTGGGCCAAGGAGCAAAGACAAGACCCTCCTGAGAAATGAAGGAACCAGCCAGAACCAGAGAACTAGAGAAAATGGGCTAAGCTTGAGGCCCCAAAGAGAGCCAAAACACAAAAATAGTAATTGTTAACATTACTGAGCATTTGCTCTTATGCCAGGCATGGTTCTAAATCACTGAGTATAATTCTCACATCAATACACTGAAGAAAGCTGCATTATTTCCACTTTACAAATGGAAAACTCAGGTATATAGAGGTTAACTATTTACCCAAGGATAATCAGGTGGTAAGTTGTAGAGCTGGGATACAGACTCAGGTGGTTCAGCTGCAAAGTTGTTGCTATTAATCACCATGCCTTGGTGCATTTATTACCTTTCAACATTGTATATGACTCTCATTCTGTGTCTCCAGCACCCAGGCAGGGAAGGTAATAGATTTTCTTGAATGTACCTGAACGGAGTAGAACCCAGCAGACTCAGCCTGTGCGTGGAGTCTGTGGGAGGCTCTGTTTGACTCAGCATGATACTTGGGAGACACAGAATGCTAATCAGTCTCTGAAGCCTGGTAGAAGAAGCCCAGTCCAGCCAGCTGATGGAGGATCATGGGTGAGATCCTTTTCACTACACTGAAAAAGAGGAAAAACCATGCACACTTAGAACCCAGAGCTGAGAGAGGTGAGAGAGAAGCCTGGTCATTCTGTAGCACACACTGAGAACTCTCTTTACACCATCCCCTGCACTAGCCACTGGCCATTGGAAATATAGAATTAGACCGTGCCTATTCTGTGCTCTAAAGAGCCTCATGCTAGTATGAGAAGGGCTGCCTATCTGGTGGGACTCTGGAAATTTCCTTAGGACCTTTGTCCTGGTTTGTAGGGCAGACAAGACAAATTCTAGATCCTATTGTCACTCTCAGTGGAATTTAAAATGTTCAACTCACTGCCCACCAATTGAATGCAGGAGGTGAGTTGTATAACCTTCAGATCCCCTGGGTGAACATTCTGGAACAAGGATTTCAGGGCTAAGGCTACAGCAAGGCTGAATAGACAGAATCTACAAAAGTCAGGGAGGTCTGCAGTTAAGATGGCTAGAGAGATGTTGGATGAAAGAAAGGGGAAGGGGAAAAAAGAAATGTGCTCATATGAACACTAGCACCTATTTATTCCTGTAGAGGAGAGTGTTTATTCTCTGGCTAACCATGGAACTTTCTTTTAGGTCAGGTCTCTTGTGCGACAAAGAAATTTTAATAGGCTAGGCATTTATGTGGTGTTGACAGATTTGCCTGGATGGTCCAATTTATGCTTGGTGTACTGGTGGCATTATTTGTATTGCCTAGTTTCACTCCCCAGGCTGTTCTTGTTTGGATAATAAACTTTATGGTCATATTGCCCATGAACAACAACAACAACAACAACAACACCAACACCAACACCAACACCTGTATTCTTCTGGCAGGCCTGAATTCTAAATTTTAAAGTTAAAGAGATGTTGGGGTATAAGTGCTTCTTGCTAGACTTTTCTACTGTCATAACCATGTCTGCATATGAATGACACTCTTTCCTTTTCCCTCTCAGCTTGGCTAGAAAAATCAGAGTAAAATTTACATAAAAGTTATTAAAACAGATACAGGGCACAAATCCTTTTTTTCTTTTCATTCTTTTTTTTTTCTTCTTCTTCTTTTTGCTGGACTAGGGGGCTGAATTCAGGACCTCGCACAAACTTTGCCAGTGCTCTACCTCTGAGCTGCACCCTCAGCCCCTTTTTTATTTTTTACCCAAGATAATGTCTTGCTAAGTTACACAGGCTGCCTCTGGCATCAAACTTGTGATCCTGCTGTCACCACTTCCCAAGTCACTGGGATTACAATTGTGCACCACTGTTCCTGGCAGACAAATTCTTTAAGTTTTTGTCACAAATCAACTTTACTGGCTCAGTTTAGAGGTATTGGTTTCTGAATCTTTTAGCACATCTCCACCTGGTGTTATGGGGCACACAACCAAGGAGAGGCTGGAGGGGTTGCCCATAGAGAATCGTTAAGTGTGAGGGGGCTCTTGACCCTCACGTGTCCTGCTGGGCTTTGGGACCTTGAGGTCTTAGTCCCTGAGGTGTCCTCTCCTGACTCCTGGGGAAAGGGAGAAAGCTTATTTTTTCACATGGAGCCACTGCTTTAGGCATCGTCACAATGAACATAGAAATCATTAGAAACATACAAAAGAATTGGGGAGAAGGAATGAGTTGGTGTTTCATGGTGTTTAATTGAGCAGTCACCTCCTCATTAGGAGTAATCAGTTTATATGGCCTTGTTTAAAGATGGAAGATAACAATTCAGGGAGAGAGTCCTCTGTTATTGTTCCTTTTCTCTCCTTCTCACCAGTACCTGTCTGCATTGTGCTGCTATTGCTAGCTCATCAAACAGATGTTCAATTTTATGTGACCATAGTCATCCATTTGTTACAGAAGTACTTGTAGATCTGAACCACTTCAACATCTTTTTCCTTTGGATATACATAGAGATTATAAGCATTTGCATGAATAAGCAGTTATTTAGCATTTATTTAGCCTGTCAAAGATATTGAAGAGAATTACTGGGGCAGGGATTTATAGTCAAAATTCAAAAAGATGTAAAAAATAATTAGAAACCCCATTGTTTAGGGTTTTTGTTTGTTTGTTTGTTTTTGTTTTTGTTTTTTGGTACAGGGGAGTTGAACCCAGGGCCTCACACATGCTTTGCAAGTACTACCACTGAGCTACACTCACAGCCCCTTTTTACTTTTTACTTTGAGACAGGGTCTCCCTAAGTTATGAAGGCTGGCTCTGTCCTCAAATTTACGATCCTCCTTCCTCCACCTCCCAAGTCGCTGGGATTACAGGCCTTCAACACCACACCCAGCCTGTTGTTCAGGTTTTGAAGTTAGACGCTCATTGCTACAAAGATCTAGAAGTATGTAATAAAACCACACTAGCTTTTGTGTCTACTTTCCCAACATAAAACAGCCAAAGATCACTGACTAAATTAATAGGAGATAGCAAAGGCATGCTTTTTCAAGGAAAGTTCCTCTGAGAAACTTGCTATTTCAGGAAGACCCAGGTTGTGGCTTTTGAGAATCAATTTTAAAAGGAGCTAGATAAACTTGTGGCCTGCGATAACATCTATCGCTATTGAACTCTAAACCGGATAGTCAATTCTCATGCTTCATTCCATTTAAACCTCCTGTGTCACAGAGGCCACAGGAATGGCCTGGGAATGTGTCTCCACAGAGTCCTTGCTGGTATTCAGTTTCCCCTGATAAACTGCCTCATTCTCCACTGCAAACCTTCTCCAAAGCTTGGAATGAATTCTCGGTCACTGAAGTTGCATGCTGATTATTTAAGAAACTTCATCATCTTCCTATGAAGACTATACAATGCATGTAAAACTCTTCAACCTTTTAAACTTCATGGGCTAAAAATCAATTCCAAAGACCATGGTATGACTTGAGACTTTTTTTCTTTTGCAAATCACCCTTGGAAACTGACTCCAGAAAACAACTTATTAATCTTGAAGGCAACCACTCTCATAAATTTATAGCAATGACAAAAATTCTGAGAGTATTTTAAATTTTAGTAAAAAAAAATAGCTAAAATATACTGTAGGCATCTCATCTGCTAGGTCTTGCCTGCACTAAGAGCTTTATATACATTGTCTCATTTAATCCTCCCAATAATTATTATAATGTAGGTATTATTATATTATTATTTCAGTTTTACGATGAATGTTATTACAGCTCAATCTTACTCCTGAATTCCTGACCAAATATTCAGCAGCCTACTCAACATCTCAAGTTTAAAATGTCCAAAACTTGGCTCCTAATATTCCCAGTCTCATTCGCTTGCCCCCAACAAGCCTACACCCTTCAGTTTTCCTCATCACAGGTAATGGCAACTCCAGTTTTCAAGCTGATGAGGCCAAACATCTTGGAGTCATCTTTGACTCAGTTCTTTCCCTTATACCCCCTCTCCTATCTGGTTAGCAAATCCTGACATTGCACCTTCAAACTACATCCAGAACCTGACCACTTCTCACTCCTCCACAGATGGTACCCAGATTCTAACCTCCTCTCTTACCCAGATGATCACAATAACCTTTTGCCCTTGCACCCTTCAAGTTTGCTCTCATTATGGTAGCCAGGGCTCTCGTTAAAAGTTCACAACCCTCTGGTGATGCACCTCTGACTCAGAGTGAAAAATCCAACTCCTTACAATGGCTACAAAACCTAAACTAAGCAAGAGTCCAGTTTCTTCTCTGACATCATCTTCTACTTCTTTAAGCCTCTCTTATGGGCTCCAGCACCTGTAGCCACTTGGCTTTTCTTCAGGAATGCCAAGCCTACTCCTGTTCCAGAGCCATCACCTCTACTCCCCTCTCTATTTGGAATGCTTTCTTCACTATATCCACAGGTCTTTCAGGTCTTGATTCCAGTGTCACTTTCCCAGGAAGCCTTACCCTGGCACTCTATTTAGTTTACAGCTCTCCCTGAGGGTCTCCATGATCCTTCCCTGCTTTAGTTTTCCCAACACTTATCATCACCAGACATACTACATATTTTTTCTTACTTATTTAGTTTATTTTCTATCCCCTCCCAATAGAATGTGAGCTCCATGAAGGCAAAGATTTTTGTTTCTTTTATTTGCCACATTATCCCCAGGGACCAGAACAGTGTCTACCACATACCAGTAAGCACATAAGAGAAACTTAGTTTGCTGATTAATTGAATAAATGAGGAAAATGAGGATTAAAATTTGCTTAACTCTTTTTTATTTATTTTTGTTTTTCCCTTTTTTGGGTGGGGTTGGTTTTTTGAGACAGGTCTCCAGTGTATTCTAGGTTAGCCTTGCACTCAACAATCCTCCTGCAAGACTTGCTTAACTTTACACATATTAAATAGTAAAGCTGAGATACAAACGGACATTTTTATTCCAAAACTGGGCTTTAATTTAAGATGTCTGATTGGGTGGCTCTTATATGTATTTGTACTTTTAGTGTACCTGGTTTTTGCACGATATTTTAGCCACAATTTCATGACATGGAATGCAGAGGCTTTCACATTTTCATTTTTCACTAAGTGACATGTTGTAAGAAATTTAAATTTGAAAGGACATATCATGAAAAGTTTTCCTCCAAGAATATGATCAAGGAAGGACCATTGGGAAGTTTTGGGGACAGGATGATATTCTATTTCATAACCTAGGAGGGTATAGGGTGCTTATTTTACTGTACACAAATGTTTTATATACAATTTTATAAATGCACTACAGTTTAAAATTTTACAAAGTTTCTTCCCCTTCCCATCTATTTGTTCCTCTCTGGGAGCAACTAATATTACCAATTTCTTGTGTGCTTTTCAAAAAGTATTCTCTTCTTAAATTCTATGCATATATTTTTCTACAATATTTGATCTACAAATATTTGATCTTGGCCAAAAAGCTGAGAAGTGATTATGTAAATAATCTTTTCTCATTCTTCTTCTACTTTTATTAGAAAATTGTGATAAAATAACCACAACATAAAATTGTAACCTTAATAATTTTTAAGTGTAAAATTCAGTAGTGCTGGTCTACAGTCATACCACCTCGTGTCCTATCCCATCTGATCTCGAAAGCTAGGTAGGGTTGGGCTTGTTTAGTATTTGGATGGGAGACTGCCTGAGAATACCAGGTGCTGTGGGCTAGGGATAAGGATCTGGCAGCCCATCCCAAAACAATTATCCATTGAAAACCCTATAAATAGCAGAGAAGCACTGACTCAGTGCTGGGCATGGCACAGTGTCGGGGACTATTTCGTTTTGTTGTACATAGGATGGCTCTGAGTTAGATCGGACTCTATGACACCGAACAACAACAACAACAACAAGAAGTACATTTGCATTGTTGTGTAACAAATCTTTAGAACTCTTTTCATCTCGTAAAACTGAAACTCTATAACATTAAACAACTCTCAATTTTCTTCTCCCCTCCAGCCTCTGGCAACCACTGTTTTACTTTCTGTCCTCAAGGTACATGTATACCATAACACGTACCTGAACTTCCTTCTTTCCTTTTTCTTTTCTTTAAATTCTGGTGCTAGGGATTGGACCCAGAGCCATATGTGTGTTAGGCAAGTACTCTACCACTGAGATACACCTTTAGCCTGGAGTTTCTTTCCTTTAAAGGCTGACTAATATTCCATTGTAAGTATATACCATTTTTTGTCCACCTATTTGTCAGTGGACACTTGGGTTGCCTCACCCTTTTAGCTATTGTGAAGATAATGCTATGAATCTGGGTGTATAACTATGTCTTTGAGGCCCTTCTTTTCAATTCTTTTGAGTGTCTATCTAGTTGTGGGATTACTATATTATATGGTAATTTAATTTTAAGTTTTTAAGGAACTGCGATATCTCTTTTCCATAGCAGCTGTACCATTGTACATTCCTACTCTCTTACCTTTTTTATATACAAATAATAGCATATTGTTTTTACTATCCTATATCTCATTATTTTCATTTCTCATATCATGTATCTTAGATAATATGTCACATCAGTACATGAATAACTTTCTCATTCTTTTTAAAATTTATTCCATTTATGAGAAATAGTAACATTTATTTAACTAGCCCTCTTTTAAGGACATTAAAATTGTTTCTAGTCTTTTCCTATAATAAATAATGCTATAATTCATATCTTTGTGCAAACACCATTTTGCCCACATAAAAATATATTTGTAGGATAATGTTCTAAAAGTGGAGATACTGAGTCAAAGAGTGTGTGCATTTGTAATAGTAATGAATATTGCCAAATTTCCTTCCATGGCCTTTGTACCAATTTCCATTCTTATTAGTAATGTATGTGAGAAATTAGAAGTTCTTAGCCTTGAGTTTACAGACCATGAAATTGCATTCAATCTTTGGTTTCTGTATGCATCTATGTTTTGTTCTGGGAAAAGCCCATGTACACATAGTTGTCATCAGCTTCTCAAAGGACTCAAAATCTCCCAATAGCTTAAGAATCATTGCTTGGAGGAAGCTTCACCCTTGAAAATCCAATGTAAAGAAGGGATTTATTCACATTATAAATGATTTTAAGGGATTCTTTGCTTTTCGAAAGGAATCACTGAAAATGTCTTGTGTATTTATAATACAATGACATTGATAAAACCAAATGCATACATTTATTTTAGCAGATTCTTTGAGACCAAAGTATATCGGATCTAAAAAGATTCAGAGTTGATCCCACTATAAAAAAATCTATGCGTAACAAAAAATATCTGAGGCTCCAGCTAATACTTGTCTTATATCAAATTCTAATGTCAAACCTGTACACATAGATTTGAGCCTATTTTATGTGAGATGTTGTATTGGAAACATTTTGGATATATTTTAGCACCCAGAGCCTAATGAAGAGCTGGCACTCAATAAGCCCTCAGTGTCTGATTTCTGCATGCTCTTCTCCAATGATCTCTCATCCTACAATGTGCAACACTTCACAGATCTAGTTAAAATGAGAGCAGAGCCAAAGTGTCTTTCTCAGCCAAGGAGAGAGGCCAGTGGTAGCTACAGACGGATCAGCCTGGATATGGACTTTTGACACAGTGAGACCTCAACACTATAGTTCTCTCCTCCACTTGGGCTGCAGCATCTGTGCAAAACACACTTAGGCCCATATCCTTAGGCTTCATTTCTTTGACCATTTATAGACCTTGAAACCCTGACCTATATCCCATGGGTGTTATGTAGATTAACCAGTAAACCATAATTAATTGTGAAGTAAACATTAATTATTATTATCATTGTCAGTTCCAGTCTGGGTTCCTGACTAGAAGAGAGAACCTGCTTGTAATGTGGCTCTCTGTGGGAGTTCACAATACCCTTCACACCTATGAGAGGCATGTCCTCCTTTGAAATATGCTAGGAGTACCTCAAAGTATTTTAAAATACTTGAGTTCATACTGGAGAGGTGTCTTGTTTGTATGTAACTACAGAGAACCTGGCCACTGTCCTTAATATCAGAAGGGCTGCCATGGGGCAGAGGATATGGAGTTATCTTTTATGAGTCTAGAACTACTACCAGTGGGGAGGGAGATTTTAGCCTAAGAATGGGAAAGTCTAACAGGTAGAGCAATTCAACTGACACCAGTTGTCTGAAAAAGAAGAGATTCCCAGGCACAGAAAAGTTCAAGCAAAGGCTAAATGATTTTTTTATTTTCAAATAAGTTACTGGTTGATTACCCACAATGTGCAGGACACTGTTCTAAGTGCTAGAGGAACCCAAATGAGAACTTGGCTAGTGCTATGCTCTTAGAGAGCTTCTGATATAAAAGAGGAGATAAAACCCACCCATCCATCCATCCATCTATTCAATGAATATATACTGAGCACCCAGTATGTGACAGCCATATAGCACTGGGTATACAGCAATTAACAAACCAGAAATTTTATATCTTACAGGTGGTAGATAAGATTGATGCTGGGGTTTAACTCAGCTGGTAGAGTGCTGCTCTGCTGTTCATAAGGTTTTCAGTGGCGGATTAATTTTTGGGGAATGGGTTGCTGGGTCCTTCTCCCAAGCCTACAGTACCTGATATTCCCAGGTGATCTCCCATCCCAGGACTAACCAGACCGAACCCTGATTAGCTTCCAAGATCTGATGGGATTGGATGCCACAAGGCTACGCCTGCAGGTGATCATCAGGCAGGAGACTTTGAGGCCCTGGGTTCAGTCCCTGTTGTTGTTATCCCTAGCACTGTAAAATTGAGAGAAATACCTGGCAACCAACTCTTGAAACAATCATCCATTGAAAACCTTATAAATAGCAGAGAAGCATTGACATAGGGCTGGGCACAGCACAGAGTCAGGGAGTGTTTCATTGTGTTGTACATAGGATCACTATGAGTCAGACCCATGTCAATAGCACCTAACAACAGATAAGATTGATGATGAGAATCCCTAAAGCATGAAGTTAATGTTACCCTTTGAGAATGAAATTTAAAAAGTTAAACACATAAGCAAAATCGATTGGCTAACAGGGATGTAATTATGACTAAGAAAGTTTAAATATAGCTGGGCATGGTGGTGCATGCCTGTAATCCCAGTGGCTTGGGAGGCAGAGGCAGGAGGATCGTAAATTCAAGACCAGAGGAAGTCTGCGTAACTTAGTGAGACCCTGTCTCAAAAAGTAAAGGGAAAAAAAAAAAAAGGGCTGGTGGTGCAGCTCAGTGATCCAGCACTTGCAGAGCATGCAAGCATGAGGCCCTGGGTTCAACCCCTAGTAACTCAAAAAAGAAAAAACCAAAAACAAAAAAGAAAGTTTAAATATAACAAATCATATCATACACTGATGACTGCTAGCGTAAATGGAGTAGGCTGCCTGGAACTAGAAGATGGAAGTCAGAGGAAAAATATTTGTAAATTTGCTCCTCATTTATCTGAAGACAAGATAGTGGCCCAGGTACTGAGGCAACCATACTGTCACAGCTCAGTGACATTGGCCACTAACAATATTCAACTTATACTGTTTCAGGACTTTCTCCTCTTCTCTTGGGTAACTCCTACTTACTTTTGGGTTTTAACTTGATGTAGTTTTCCTGGGAAAGCCTCTTCTTTCTTCTCACAATACTATCTCTGCTGTACTTCTTCATGGCACTTAGGCAGCTATAATTTATTGTTTATTTTTTTGGTGTCTGTCTTCTCCACTAGAATGGAAGTTGCATATGGACGAAATCGTGTCAGTGTTTTCTAGCATTGCATCCAATTGCCTGGCACATAGAAACTCTCAGTAAATATTTGTTAAATGACTGAATTAATAAGTGAAAGACTGAATGAATCTGATTTCCCTGGAAGATGTTTCTATAAGAGAAGAATGCTCTGAGCAGAAAGGAGACTTTTATCTTTGACGTTCTTGGAGATATCACTCTTTGGGCAGCACTCTGACATAAGAAAGAAAATGCAGGGAACAGGAAATCAGGATGAAGCTTCTGAGATGGAATAAAAATTATGGAAATGTTTATGGAAGAAAGGGCACCTAACCTGAGTCTTGAATCTAAAGTGTGATTTGGCATGTAAGGCTTTGGGGTCTAAGGGAAAAGGTTATTCTAGGAAGAGATGGACAACATAAGGAAGATACCAAGT
The DNA here is from genome assembly GCA_007922755.1 of Pedetes capensis. Classification (NCBI taxonomy): domain Eukaryota; kingdom Metazoa; phylum Chordata; class Mammalia; order Rodentia; family Pedetidae; genus Pedetes; species Pedetes capensis. Next base: position 15,125 of record VMDO01012844.1, read on the forward strand.
GCAGAATTCAGAGTAGGTATAGGGGAGTAATGAGCAATAACATGGGAAAGCAGATTGGGATCCCAACGTGACAGGCATAAAGTGTATGGACTCATTATCTATTGGTAGGCTTTACCATAGAGGGAATCCTTGCATTGCCTAGGGGAGGGGAGGTCAGGTCTTTCTGTTGTGTTCCAAAAAGAATGACTTAGACAATGACAAAGACTGAATGACTCCAGGAAAAGTCCAGCTGGAATGTTTCCCAAAAGGCTTTCTCAGTGGGACATTACTTCAATGATCTCCTGGGTCTAGGTTCTGGCTTTTTTTCCCATGGGGCTCAGAAATCTGATTTGTCAACATTCAGTAACCAGGAAACAAACTTAATAATTTAAAAAGAAAATTATAATTGCTGAAGGCATCAAAAGCTCTAATCCTATGACTAGAGCATTCTAGCCCTGTAGGCAGGCCACGTGAAAAATCCTGTTCTAATAAGGTGTCAGTTTATTTATTATTTCTTTATATACAGCACTAGCGGTTGTACCCAGGGCCTAGCACATGCTAGGCAACTGCTCCACCACTAAGCGATAACTCTAGCCCTTTTTTAATTTAATATAATTTTTTAAATTTTGAGACAGGTTCTCACTGAGTTACACAGGCTGCCCCTCATCTTGAACTCTCCCTCTTCCTGCTTTGGACTCCCAAGTAACTGGGATTATAGGCATGTTATAAGTTTATTAACTCATAATAAGAAATACAACTGCTAAATGATGCCTGTACCCAGTGGCTTATGTATTCATTTCCTATAGGTAAATCTAAAGCTATAGTTTGAGAAGCTAGTACTGTAATTAATTTGCTTGATAAATGTGGAATTCAATCAGAGGGAAAACATTAAAAAAGGTCTTTAGAGGCATCTGGTCTACACTTCTGTAATAGGAAGGTATTTGTCACCAGAATTACCTCAGTCACTAACTTCACCACCTTCTTAACTTAGCCCCTCTGCTCTGGATGATATTAGATGATTAACAGCAAAGTTTGCTTGTCTGACCGCCTTTTCTCACTCTTTCATGATTAGTAGCCCTCCTGTCTGATTTGGCTTTCCTTTCTTAGATTTCTTCCAGATTTCATTGAGTTTTCCTCATCTGAGAGCTACTTTGTTTCTCTAAGGGACTTAGGGGATCTCCATGGGGCTGGGGGTTAGCTCAGTTGGTAGAGTGCTGCTCCACACACTCTGAAGACCAGGGTTCAATCCCCAGCACCACAAAAATGGGAGAAGGATGTGGCAATCCACTCCCAAAGCAATTCTGAAAAAACAGCCATTGAAAACCCTATGAGGGACACTATGAGTTGGACATGATGGCACCCAACAACAACAACAAGCAGATCTCTGCTGTAATCCATTATGTGTTTATGTTCTAGTTTAACTCTCAGAGGATAATCTCATTTCTGATTCTTTGAGGATTACTCACTGTTGCCACTGACATCACTTTACAGCCTTGAGATTCTGGGGCCTCCCAAGCCGCAGATGGCTTAGAACAATCTTTTTTAACTTTGTCAGAATTTCTCAAACTAGATTAAACTTCAGTGATCATAACTCCTCTCATGCCATTCATATGTTTCTTTGTAATCCAAACATACAATCCTGTCTGTTATTTTAGCCCCATCATCTTGAGAACTCATGAGGTAAAGAGGGTATGGATTGTAGATGCTCGTGGTCACACTATTAATAAAACACAGAGACAGACATCAGACCCCAGACCACTCTCAGCTGCTTTACTATGAAAGAGTTTCTTTTAAAATTCTCCCTACATTGAAAATAAATATCAGATAACAACACTTTTGTTGAATTTATCCTCTGGAAGTTCAAGCACAGAAGTCAGATATTGAGGCTAGCATAAAAGCTGTGATTGTGAATTCTTGTATCAGAAATAAGGCTTAATTCGAAGAAGTGCCCAGTCCATCCCTGTCCCCCCAGGAGATAGAGCAATAAGATTAGACCATTGTCAGAGGGCAGTGCTGGTAGGAGCTGCAGGAACAAAGACCTGATCCTAGATTGGAATGCCCACTCCATTCATGAACCCAGAGTTAGGAAAGAGGGGGCTGTTGTCCCTGAGGGATATTGACATTAAGCTGCAGGGAGCAGCCCTGAGTAACTCTTCAGTCTCAGGTATCTTTTCCCCTAACCACTTCTGGATTATTGTTGTGGTTGTTAAGTGCCATGGAGTCGGAGCTATCTCATAGTGACCCTATATACAACAGAATAAAACACTCCCTGACACTATGCCAGACTATGTTTAAGCCCATTGTTGCAGTCACTGTGTCAATCCATCTAGTTGATTGTTTTCCTTTTTCTTGTTGACCTGCCACTCTCCCAAACATGATATCCCTCTCCAGGAATTAGTCCCTCCTAAAAACATGTCCAAAATTCATAAGACACAGTTTAGCTGTCCTTGCTTCCAAGGAGCACTCTGGTTGGACTTCTTCTAGAACGAATCTGTTGGTTCTTTTGGCAGTCCATGGTATAACCGCTTCTGACTATAGGAGAATATCTTCTTACTCTTTGCTTCCTTTCCCCTGATTGTACACAGAAACAGATCATTACTGAACGTTCACACTGTGCCAGGCTCAGGACTAGTTACCTTATTTTGCTCATAATGAGCTTGAAGATTGCGTTACTTCTGTCCTACACCCAGAAGAGTCAAACCCTTACACATTAAGTGACTTGCCCAAGGTCACTAATATATAATGAAAATAAGTTTGCAAGGCAGGTTTTTAGGATGCAAAACTCAAGATATTCCCATTGTGCTGTGCTAACCTTCAATATTTTCACATCACAGATTGAGATGGCACAATTCAGACTTCTTTTGTCCTCTAGTCCTCCTGGTCAGACTCATGAAAAGAAGAGGTACTCTGAACTTAAAAGGCAGGAGAGTGTTGCATTCAGTATACACAGTAGCCAAACTGCCTGGGTTCAAATTTAGGCTCTACCACCTGTCCACTGTGTGGTATGGGGTAAGACTTACCCCCTCTATGCTTGTTTCTTGTAAAATGGGATAATAATGGTGACCTCATAAGCCAGGCATTGTGATGCATGCCTATAATCCCAGCACTTGAGAGGCTGAGGCAGGAGGATCAACATGAGTTCAAGGGCAGCCTGGTCCATGTAACAAGTTTCAGGATAGCCTGGGCTACACAGCAAGACCCTGTCTCCAAAACAAACAAACAAACAAACAAACTCACTCTATAGGGTTATTGTGAAAATTAAATATGTTCATTAAATACAGTGCTTTGAAAAGTATCTGACACATAGTAAATACTCAGTAAAATTAGCCCCTATTTTTTTATTAAATTGAAATCATGACCTCAACCCTATCTAACCACTTGATTGGATTCAGGAGACAATGCAGCCTCATTGATTCCATAATTCTAAGCCTATTTCTTGAGGTGGGTTACTTCATAAATTAATCATCCTAACCATTTGAAAAGATACCGCTCCTGGAATTCTAGGGTCCTGCTATGAATGTTCCCTGTTGTTTGCCACTGTTATACTTTCTTCCACCCTTTCTTAGAAACTCCTGCCTAAAGGGACTGTGAGTTTATGGGACAGTTATTCTGTTGTTCGTCCTTCTTAGAAGCCCTCTGCTCTTTAAAACTCCCCCCTGCCCCAGAGCCCATTCTTTGCATGCTTGGATCTCAGTGGGCTCCTGACTCCTCTCAGTCAGTGATTGTTCCAGATGACTGAGCTGGAAGGACAGGGTGGGGCAGCCCCAGCTGACTCCAGAAAAGAAGTCAAGTCTTTCAGTACAGACAACTCCAGACCAATTAAAATGGTGCATGAGGTAATTAAGGGCCGTGAACAAGGGGCCATTCTTCTGAGGCACCTCAGGTAATGATAGTCTTAGACAGAGACAGTCTATGACTTGGAATTGGATGACTTAGGTGACAAGATTAAAACAAAAAGAACAAAATGCCAGCTGGGTGTGGTGGTACACACCTGGAATCCCAGCAATTAGGCAGGCTGAGGCAGGAGGATCACTAAGTTTGAGGCCTGATACAGCCTGGGCAATTTAGCAAGACCCTGTCTCAAAATAAAAAATAAAATATGGGCCTAGGGGTTCAGCTCAGTGATAAAGCACTTGCCCAGCATACACCAAGGCCCTGGGTTCAACCCCCCAGCACTGAGAAAAAAAAGCAAAAACCCAAAAAACACCTGCAAAACATAAAGTTTGGTTTCATAAATACTCATAAGACTTACTCAGTGCTGAATATTACAAGAGGACACATAACAGTCCTTGAGTCAAGAGTGGCAGTTCTCCATCCTAATTATTGCTTCTCATCAACAATGACAGTTCCTTTCACCTGGACTACTGTGATCACTCCCATGCTAGTCTCTGTATTTCTTTCTTTAGTCACAATCTGTGCAAAACAACTCTGGTCACATAATTCTCCCATTTAAAAATTCTTCCCACTGCCTGCATGTTAAGTGGAAATATCTTACTAATACTTAAACCCCCATAGATTAGTCCAAATTAATCTTTCTAGGTTTTTCTCTGGTTTCACTCCTCTCCTCCACCAGGTACCCTGCTATATGCCAGACTCATTGGTTTTCTGCATTCCTTCAACCACCATCTCATTCTTTTTCCACATTCTTCCCTTCTTTAGATGTGCCCCGAAACACAGGAAGTCTTCTCATTTAGTCTCTGACTAGAGAAATCTTGCTCAGCGCTCACCTCAAATGCCACTTCTTCCCTGAAGCATTCCATGATGTTTACCCCCTCTAAAGGCTTAGCATCTATGCCCACAATCTCCTCCATTCCCTGGGTTTACCCTTCCCTTGTGTGGCACAGCTCTCCTAGGAGTTCCCCGAGGAACTGGTTCTGGTATTGGTTTTGTCATTTTCCTCTTGCACAGCACAACCTAGCACATTTATATGAGGTTAATTAGACTGAATGGAATGGAGGGAATAAACCTATCCCACAGTGACTAATTCAAGCCAAAATGCTACTGGAGCTCTATGATAGAGATCCAAAGTGGAATATAATTCAGGTTGGAGTGGGAACAAAATTTATTCCAAACACAAAGGATGGAGAAAGCTTTCATTTTTCCCAGGTAAATTTTCCCTGACACCTCCTCTGTGACATGTCCCTCTTGTACCTATTCCTATTGTACTATTTTCAACCCACTATTAAAAATGGAATATTTATCTATTTATTTATTCATTTAGAGTTGTGGGGTCTTAGTGTGTTGTGCAGGGTGGCCTCAAACTTCTGGGCTCCAGTGATCCTCCTGCTTCATCTAAGTAGCTGGTACTGTAGGTGAATACCAATGTGTCCAGATAATCATATGCTTATTTATCTAATTTATCTGCCAGACTAGAAGATACTTGAAATCAGGGTCATGCCTTAATCCCTGTGAAATCCCTATACCTAGTCCAGTGGTTGGCATATAGTAGATGCTCAAGAAATATCTGTGAGAGAAAAGAAAGTAAGAGGAAAGGAAAGAGAAACGTGTTCATGTAGAGACAGAAGGGCACAAAAGCTGCAGAGAAGATGAATCTAAAGAAGAATAGTCATATGTAGGGACCCTGCCATATTACGTTAGCTGATTACCTTGATATAGTGAAGGTGTTTGTTAGCTACGTAGTACTTTTTGTAGACACCACTTAACACTGGGTAAACGGAAAATATTCCTTGTATTCCCAGGTCCACTTGTTGGACTCTTCCTCCCACATCCTGGAACTGGTATGTGATACATTCCTCAACAGGAGATAATCAGGAGGCAGCTGGCAGCTGCCTCCATTCTTACTCTGTAAAAGAGAATCATTGTGATTACTGGCGTTTTCACTAACACCAAGACCAGCTAAAAGGCCACTTAAGTAAAGATAGCTCTTAACAAAACAAGCCTAAAGGCTTTCAGATGAGGCTAGAATTCTTTTTTTTCCCCCTTCACTTCTATAGGAAGGGGTGGAATTAGGAGAGGAACACTCACTTTCCTTTGCCTCCAGGTCAGAGCATCTCTGTACAGTGGAAGCAGTAGTGGCTCTGGGGTTCCTGAGAGTCAAGCATAATTAGCAGCTTTACCACTTGCAAGGCACACAGCTTAAGGCAAGTGTCTTAATCACAGAGGCTCATTTCCCTCATGTATAAAATAACAATAAATAGTATATTCTTCATGGGATTGTGAAGATTAAATAACATGTACCATAAATACTGTCATCAAGCACTGGACATAAAAAGAGCTCTAAGTAAATAGCTATCGATCATCATGATTACTTGAAAAACTACTTGGGGTAATTATTCAAGGGCTTGGGAGGTAGACAGTTGTTATATGATATTTTAGAACTCCTGTTAGATGTTCCAGTTGTCTGGCAGAGAAGTCTTAGAGCACTTGGTACTCCTTTTAACTTCTGCCTTTATTGTATCCCTTTCATATGCTTGTATTTAAATGTTACAGAAAGTACCGCCCAGTTATGTTGTGTTTTTAGCAATAATGAAATTACCTACTGGCTCCTGCTTATCCTCAGCTTATTTCCTACTATTCCAGGCCCTGTGTATCAGGAGCACATGATAAAGTACCTTCTTTCCTACAATATTTTAGAGCATGTGTTTGCAATAGCACTTTGAAGAACCTAATTCTCCATACACAGCTTTCAATGCTTTGTGTTAAAAAAAAGAATTATGTGTTTGAAGATGATTTGACACCCAGTATTTTAATTACTCATTGTAGTTTTAAATTTACTTTTGTTTTTTCAGTTTTCTTGTTACCTATTTTGGTATGTTGTTAGGTAGCATCGAGTGGGTGTCCAACTCATAGCGACCATACATACAATAGGCAAAATAGTATTGTTAGTGTTTCTCTGCTATCTATAGGGTTTTCCATGGTTGATTTTTTTTTTTTTTTTTTTTTTTTGGGAGGGGAGTGGGTTGCTGGGTCTTCCCAAGTCTATAGCACCTGGTGTTCCCAGGCGATCTCCCATCCAAATACTAACCAGGCCTGACCCTGCTTAGCTTCTGAGATCTGACAGGATCAGATGCCACAGTGGTACGGTTGCAGGCCATTTGGTATAGAAAATGAAAAAATTTTCTCACATGTATCTAAAATGACACCTAAAAATTTGTGCAGAGGCAGGAAAGAGACAGGGAATGATTGATTCTTTATACAAAATATTTGCTATCAGGAAAGTGACGAATAAATGAGTAGAAGCATGTGTTTGCAATAGCACTTTGGGATGTAAGGAACAGGAAAGGCCTACAGTAGGATGGACCTTCAATAACTGTTCACTGAATAAATGAGTGAATTGTAACAGTATGTTAGACTGGAAGTTTCCAGACAGAAGCAAGACACAGCAGCTATCAGATACCCAAAGCAGTGGGGGCAGACCACCCAGAGGAAGTTAAAGCACAAAGGGGATACATGATTCTTGCACACTCACCATACCAAGAGTCAAAAGATAAGATGGCTGGAGGCTTCCAAAGAGGATTTCTTTGGAGGGAGCAGCTGGCATGCTAAGTGCCACTCCTAGCCCCAATGAGTGAAGGATGTGTGAGTGCCCACCTCACCTCAATGGGACCACTCAGAGTTTGAGCTGTATTACCTGCAGTTGAAGTCCAGAGGGCTGGGCTGGCCCTCACCCTAGAAATTCACTGGAAAGGAGCAGGGCTAGCCAATGCCATGGCAGCAGAGTAAAGGAGAGAAGCTGCTGCTTGGGGCTTGGTGAATGTTCTCAGAATTGTTCAGACAAAGAATGCTCCAAGGAGCAACTCTAGGCTATTGCAGGGGATTACCAGTATGAGAGAATCACCAATAGGGAACTGGCAGCAGCAGAGAAGCTGGATGTAGGCTGTTGGGATTCTAGAACCTAGGGAAGAACCTCTCACCTGAATAGGATATTTTTGCTCAGATTCAGGGATCCTCAGGCCAAAGACCATCAGGGTTGGGAGTGAGTGAGGTAGGTCCTTGAAGAACTCACAACACTACCACATAAGAGAAAGTTCTTTTCAGACAACTTTTAGGCCTACAGAATGTGATGCCATCTTACCAGGGTCCCAAACAAGCAGGGTCTTTCTTTTGGCATCCTCTCTCCTTTCTCTCACCCCATTTAGGAAGACTGCAGTGTAAGGAAGTGAAGAGAAGATTTGCACCCTGGTTTTCCTCTTGCTGAAAGCCCCTTGAATAAGGTTAGAAGTTTCTGTTGCTACATGAATGTGAATATTTTAATTTACCAAATTGAAACTGTGTCTGCAACTTTGCCTTCCAGTGAAAGTTTAATCTACTTAGTAGCAACCAGCAGAATGCAGGAGCATGCTGCAGTTTACTCCAGTGGCAGAGGAAGATGTCTCCCTATTCCACTCCAATAATTTAAAAGGACAGTAGGTTAGAAAGTACTTTCCTTATAGTCAGTGAGTTTTGGTTTTTCAGCTTATTGGCTACAAAATGAATAAGTGAATGAATAAGTACTACTATAGTAAGATATAGTGAAACTTTAGGCTTTATTTTTACTTGTCCTTTTTGGGGGTGCTGAATCTTCCAGGCACTTGCACCTGCTAAGAATACATTCTACTACTGAGATAAGCCCCCAGCCCAGGGCCTTTAAAAATTGAATTCTTGTAACATTTTATACCCCTTGGAAGGTATGTAGTTGTAGGTGGCAGATTATTCTGTAGCTCTTAGCTATATTAAGGTCCTATGTTGAAATTAACACCACTCTACCTGTTTCCTGCTACCTCAAAGGGTACAGCAAGTGGAGAGTACTACCAATGTCTATTATATACTTGTTAGGGCCCCAACCTCCTTTTTGTACTCTTACTACATCATGACCTCAAAGCCTCACCCTGCTGTTTGGCTGCAAATGCATTCATACTACAGTGTATGAGTTACAGACTCTGCTGTGTGCTTATTTATAGAGACATTGTTGCTTTAACAGTGAAAGTGCCTGAGTTCAAAGAATAATGCTTTCATATTGGCTTTTGGATTTCCGAAGCAGGCAAATGCCAAAGATTTATTTAGGAAGAGGCTCCCCAGGTCCTCTGGACCATACTCTGTGTATCTCTGTCTTGGTCTGTTTTGTGTTACTGGAACAGAACACCACAGACTGGGTAATTTATAAAGAAAATAAATTTATTTCTTATACTTCTAGAGGCTAGGAAGTCCAAAGCTGAGGGGCTCTACTTGGTGAGAGCCACCCCGCTGCCTGAGAATGAAGGTATCACATGGCAACAGGAAGGGAGTAGGAAGGTATGAAGAAGGAACCACAAAAGGCAAATTCACTTTTATAACCCCCTCTGTTCACATGATAAATGACCACTCTGTTGCTAAGGACATTAATCCACTCATGAGGGCCCTACGTTCCAACTCTCTTGCACTGGGGATTAAGTTTCCAACATATGAATTTGGGAGACATTGGATCACTACGATTCAGATCTGACTCCATAGCATCTACCAACAACAATTCAAACCACAGCAGCCCCTAAGCTCTGGCCATATGAGTGGCTGCTTAGTTTGCTTGAGATGTTGAATGTGGATGTATGTTGTAAAACAGAGGCCCTTAACCCTCAGGTCATGGACTAGTAACCATCTGTGGTCTGATAGGAACCAAGCCACATGGCTGGAGGTGAGCGGCAGACCAGTGAGCAAAGCTTCATCTGTATTTACAGCCACTCCTTGTTGCTTTCCTTACTGCCTGAGCACTGCCTCCAGGCCTTGGCAAAACTGTCTTCCACCATGAACTTGGTCCCTGGTACCAAAAAATTTGGGGACCACTGTTGTAAACTGTAAAGTACCATGGAAATGTACCCCAGTATTGTAAGCATTTTTTTTCTTTTTCTTTCTTTTGTATAACTGGGAGAGTGAACCCAGGGCCTCATGCATGCTTTGCATGTATTCTATCACGGAGCGACACCCTGAGCCCATTTTTCACTTTTTTAAATTTTGATACAGGGTCTTGCTAAGTTACACAGGTTAACTCTGGCCTCAAACTTGTGATCCTCCTGCCTCCACCTCTTGAGTTACTGGGATTACATGTGTGCACCACCACGCCTGGCTAGCATTGTTCTTTAATAGCTTCAAATAAAGACAACAGATTTGTAAACTCTTATTAGAAAGGTTACTCATGCAGATGCTTCTATTGTCCTCATCAAATTATCTCATTATAATTAGAATTTCTTAATCATCCCAAAGGGTCAGTTGCAACCCTCACACATCAGACAGACTATTCTGAAAGCCAAAGATTTAGTCCCTCATGGTGCAGTTCTTCTCTTTCCTTTTGTCAACTGCCACGTATCAAGAAGCATTTCTGCTTCAGGTTCTATCAGTCCCATTTTGCAACTAAGGCAGAAACTCCAGTCTGGTCTGAGCTTTTTTGTGTGTGTTAGAAATGATAAGAAACAGCTGTCCTCAGATTAATACCATCATCCCTGTTATGATTCAGCTATTCAGCTTGTGGCAGCAATTGCATGTTAGACAAATGTCTTTCTAAATTCAATCACTCCAAAATAAATACATTGCAGTAGCCTCATTAAACAAAATTGGATGCAAGGAGAGGATGGGACTGACTGATAGGAAATGAGAAAGAAGTAGGATATTTCAAAGCTGCATGCATCCATTTGCCCTTCAGAAACCTTTTTTAAGCCCTTATTCAGCTTTAGCATATTTAGGGTTTTTATTTTTTTTTAAAGAAAATGCTTATGTATGTAGTTCTACGTTCTCCAAAGAGAGAACCTTTTTTTAAAAATGGCATATGATAAAATAATATGCATTCATAATAAGGGATGATCATAAAAATAGACAAAATATTCATTATCCTGCTTGTTCAGTTGATCATTCAAATATTTTAAAGTCTGACCACATGGTAGACACAGTGTTAGGTGCTGAGGGGATGTTAAATTGGATTCATTCATGCATGTATTCATCCAATGCACATGAGCTGAGACCTGCTCTTCCCTGTGTCCTATGTGCATCGTTGGAGGCACCACCATGAATCAGACACCTCTGGCTGGGAAAGGTGCTTACAATGGGGGATGGGCTACAATAGACACAGATTAGTGCATCCAGAGGTTCAACATGCTAAGTGCCATAGAAACAGATGCAAAACACCAATGAGAGTGTAGAAAAGAAAGTGGTTCTTTATCTCTGCAAGGAAACAGAAAACCTTCCAGCAGGAGGCAGCATTTGTGCTGAACCTTGATCTGTGAAGAGTTTCAAAGGTCCTTCTAGGCTAAGAGAACGGTGTAAACAAAAATGAAGATAGTATGTTTTGTTGTGGGATTGGAGAACAGAGAGCACAGAAATGCATAGGGGAGTAACAGAAACAGCTGGCCCATAGATGAGCATACTGCCTGTTGAGGTAAGGAATTTGAACTTTTTTCTGTAGGTACTTGAGAGCTGTCATAGGAATGATGTGATCAGAATCATCACCAGGAAATTCAGTCCAGTGGCAGACTGTGCTACTGATCAGGTGGGAGGATTTAGAGACAGGAGTCTACTTAGAAGACAGACCAACATAAAGGTTTAGGCTAGGGAAAACAAGGATCCAAGGTAGGATTCTGGCAGAAAAAGACTGGAGAAACAAACATTAATTATTGAAAAGGAAAATCAATGAATTTGTGACTATGGATATTTTAGCCTCACTGTGGTCCTCTGGGCATTAAGTTTCTTTTTACAGATTAGGCCTATGAGAGGTGTATATGGTTCCGGTTCCCAACAGAAAACAGAATATATCTGTGGTACTTGAGACACTTTAATGAAGGCACTTCTTGCAGAAGTGTGTGTGGGGGTCAAGGAAACCAACAAGGTTCCAGAAGCATCCAGAGATTAGCCAGAGCAAGAAATTGCTAGACACTGATGGGGAAGGGGAGGAAATAGTATTACTAGTTTCCAGTAAGAGCCAGGCCCATTGAGGAAGGCCACCCAGCAGGTACTGAAGTCTAGGAAGGACAGATAGGTAACAGGAAAGAAATAATCCCACCTTTCTTATTTTCTGTCCTTTCGTCTCCCATTGGTTCCTTTCATTGGCCAAACTCGCCTGACAAAGTGACCAGGTGATGGAGTTATAGAAATGTGCCTCTCAGGGCACAGAGAAGGAAAAAAAAAGTGAACAAAAATATATATGGGGGAGAAGAGAAGGGATACAAATGAAAACTAATCAATACAGAGCACTGAATTATGTCATATTTTAGGTGTTAATGTCTTGGAGCTTCTTAACTTTCAGGCACAGTGGTTTCCTTTGAAACCTGATGCCAGTGTGATAATTATCATGCGCTTGATAATAAAAGTTAGTAATAAAATCTAAATAATGAAGAGTGAGGGCCAATCTTGGGCATGTCATTTAACTGTTGAGTCTTAGCTTATCTGTAGAAAGATGATATTAATTCCTATGTGTCTACTCTGTAAGGATGGAAATAAAATGAGATGAAGGAAACAAAACTTTTTTAAAATTAATTTTTGGTATAAGTAACTAAAATGATTCAAGGCACTGTTTCATTCTTATTTTGCTGCTTTATACCTATCAGAGCAGGTTCTGTCCCAGAGGGTTTCTCAGACCATGGTTATGACATTGGAGTAACTTGAAATGGATTCTGAACACACCCTTTCTTTCTCCCGTGATTCATGCATGATCTCTTTCAATCAGCATTGTTATTGTGGGACTTACTGCCTTCTTCAACCACTCCACCCTCTAACAACCTGTCAGGGTAACATTAAGACCCTTCTGGAATTAGACATTCGGGAGATAGTTAACAAAGATCCAGGAAAAATTCCTGCATATGTTCTTGGAGTGAGGCATTGTTAGTAGCTTTGATGAAGTATCCCAGATCTAAACATGGGATTTTTCACCTGAATTTACTAGTTTCCTTTCACAGTGTAGAACAGTTGTACAGACTGTAATTTGAAGGAGGTAGAAGTTTAAAAGATGAAAAGCCCTTCAAAGCTGTTTGAAACCTCTAAATCCCATGTGTGAAAAGACTCAGCTCTTGTACTGTAATTGCTTTCCTTAGTCAGATCCTCAGGGACAGGCTGTAAATGGGATAATAGGTTGGTTCCATCTCTAGTATTGATGATTTTGCTTCAAAATTCAGATCTCTGATTTCCCAAAGTTTGTTAGATGAAATGCAGGCAGAGCGCTTCCTGCTAGGAAGTCATTTGAGGGAAGTTCTGTGTATTGCTTACTTCAGCAAGCATATAGAGAATCCTGACTCTCAGCAGTGTTCTCCATTTCCTGGTCCCAGGCATCAACACAAATGAAGCCAACCAAGGGCCTATCCTGCACCCTGGGAAGTTTCTGAATGCTTAGAGGGTCAGCAGGTCATGGATGTGTCCTAGGGTCCTGTTGATATAATTGCTTTAAATTACTTCCAGAACTGAAGGACCTGGAGAAAATGCGTAAGGAGCTGCTTGAACTGCAGTTACATGGCATGGAGGAGAACTAGGGTGGCAGATGTCGTGCTGTTTCCCCTGGACCCCCTACAGATATCTCAGGGAATGGGGTAGGGTATCTCCTCCTAAGAGGGTACCTCCTTGAGTCCATGGCTTTGCCCCTCCTTGCCTGGAGTGCTCCTCCCTCTCAGTTGGTGTGGTTGCTATCAGCAGTGGGCTCTGCAGACCAGTAGCAGCCATAGCACCAGCACACTTGGTACAAACGCAAATGATGGGCCTCACCACACACTTCCTGAGTCAGAATCTTCAGGGTGTATAGCCCAGGAGTTGGTGTTTTAGCAAGGCCCCCGGGGATTTGTGTGCACTTCGTAGTTCGAGAAGCATTGGTTTAGAGTGCAGGTATTGCTTTGCAGGTGATTGTAACTTTGTCTTCATTCTCTCTCTTGTAATAGAGATCCACACCTGCTTGGGCTTTATTGGTCATTGTCAGTTCCTCTACCTCCCAGGTCACCTTTGCTAATACTGTTTCCCCTGAATTTCCTCAGGGTTGTTTCTTTCAGCTCCCATGGTCCCACAGAGGCATAGTCTGTTCACCAATACCACCTCTTGCATTCTAGCCTAAGTCCCTTACCTCAATTCCCCAAGTTGCAGAATTTCATTTATCTTCCATTTTTCTGGTTCAAGGGCCATGTTAAATCCACATGACACCTCTTTGCTTCCCTTTTCTTCTTCTACCTCTATCTTCTTCAACTTCTGAAAAGTAGCTCTCCTGACAAAATTGTATTTCTTGTTCTTTATAACTCTGCCACTTCCCTACATCACTGTGCAGGTGAGTCTTAAGAGTGAGTTAGGGTCCTCTCTTCTCATCTCCACTCTTTTTGGGGTTTTCTTTTTAAATGGCTCAATTTTACTTCATCATGCCTTCTCCCAAAGCTGGTTACTCCTAATCTCTAGTTTTGGGATGCTGGATGGCAAAGGATACATACTCAGATGATATGACAAAGTTTCCAGATTTTGATTAGGAAACTCTACAGCCCATGCTGGCTATAAAGTAATGAGAAGAATGAGAGGTCCCTGAGAGTTATCAGCCGGTTCAACAAGGCCTGAACTCAGCTCAATTCAACTAACATTTATCCAGTACCTAAACAATGAATAGGATGTAGATCAGGTACTCAGGAATCAGACTATGTCTTAACAGTGGCACAGTTAAAAGCAGAATGAGGCTCAGACAAAAAGGAAAACCCAATACAGGCAGAGCCCAGTTACTAATGAGGCATGCTCTGTTGCACTTAGTAGACTCCTAAGAAAGTGTGGGTTAAATGAAGAAAATAATGTTCAGACTAACAAGCTTTTGCTGATGTGCTTTCCACTTAATTGCTGTGAATTGGGATTTCCACAGGAAGCTTGTTGCGTGCTTTGTGTTCCAAGGCTTATACTCCCCAATCCTTCTAGTTCTTGTTGTCTTCCTTCTGCTTCTGTGATAATGGATGGGGCAGGAGCAGGCTGGCATTTTACTGGAAAATGTGAAAGAGACACTTGGACTCAGGACAAAAGAGAACTTGTAAACATATTATTGGCCTTTGGGGAAATCTTAGTGCAAATCACTCTGAAGAATGTAGACAGAGAGAAGAGGGACAGAAGAGGGAGGAAAGAGAAATCAAGTTTTAAATGCAAACAAAGTATAGCTTAGATTGGATCCATGTTTCAGTAATCATCCTAATGATCCAAGATGTCTCATTCAATTATTAGCAACTGTATTTAAATTTAAAATATAAAACAAACTTTATAGATACAAAGTGCTTATCAGACCTGTATGGCTCCTCTATGGGTTGTCAACTAATATTGCTACCTTGAGTGGAGGTGACTTGTAGATCAAGAAGGGACTTAGGTCCAGGCCTGGATTTCTCATAGTCTTAGTGTGTGATCTTTGGCATGTTCCTTCTCTTCTTGGTGCTCCTGTTTCTTCTCCATAAAATGCGTAGTTTAGAGCAGGTCCCTGAGCCAGCGATATCAGCATCGTCTAGGAGCTTGTTAGTAATATAAACTCTACTCCATCAAAAACTCTGGAGTGGGACCCAGCAATCTGTCTTTTAATAAGACCTCCAGATAATTCTGCTGTACAGCAGTTTGAGATACACTGGACTAGTCATTCTGTATTTCTACAAATTAAGTAATTGAAGCATCTACAAAGAAGGTATAGGCAATTCAGGCAGATGTTAGAGCTCTGGAACACTAATTCCCAGCTGCTGGAATGAGACAGAGTAGGGGATGCTCTATGTGGAGAAGACTGAGTCACAGCCCCCATCCTTCCCTTCCTCTAGCACTAGACAGGAACATGCTCAGGCCAATAGCAATGCAGGGCCACCTACCATCATTATTTTTGCTTGGAAAACATTGGAAAGTTGATGTTTTCCAAAAAGTATTAAAGTAGTTCTCATAGGAAAAATCAGAACTTTTATCAGACTTCTTTATATTTAGTTTATAGGGATTTTTAAAAAGAATTTTGAGATTATCAAGGCAGGAATAGAGACATCATGGATGTTATATAACTTTTGCAGAGTCTAGGGTATCCATTCTGCCTTGCCTTCCTCCCTGCTTCTCCTTGAAATATGCAGCAAGTAACTTACTGTCTTAGTCTCTTCTGACTTCTGTAACAAAATACCATTGACTAGGTGGCTTATAAATAATAAAAATTTGTTTTATAAAGTTCTAGAGGCTGGAAGTCATAGCCCCTTCCAGGTTGCTGACTGCTGACATCTTGCTGTGTCCTCTACAAGGAAGGAGAGAACTCTGATTTCTCCAGCCCATATAAGGGCATTAAATCCATTCATAGGGACTTTAGCCTAATAATCTAATAATCTGCTGAAGGCCCTGACTTCTATTGCCAGCACACTGGGGATTAAGCTTCAACAAATGAATTTTGGCTGGAAACAGGCTCTCAGTTCATTGCACTTATCATACTTCACCAACTCTAAGAAACATATGTTTTTGTTACCTCTGAGATTGGGATGTGTCTTCCAATTGATGATACCTTAGAACCAATGGGATATGGTACATTGTTAGCAGTGTTGATGTTTCTAGAAGCTATTCTATGTTAGGCTTCCACACATACCCTTTTCTGAAGTCTAAAATTCTCTCATAACCCTGAATCTAGAATTACAGTTCATCATGTGACGTGAGCATCATGGTTCATGGCAATCTGACAAACCCAAGGCAATGGAACTGCTTGGTTCTTTGTTGAGTTCCCATGGCTGTGGCAGACCCCATGTTATTCAGTTCTTGCATCCTCTAGGCAGCTTGACTATTTTCGAGCAACGATTCATGTTCTGGAAGACAGTTTAGTGGGTAGAGAAGTCCTTAGACTCACATCTTTCTTTTTCTTTCTTTCTTTCTTTCTTTCTTTCTTTCTTTCTTTCTTTCTTTCTTTCTTTTTTTTTTGTGGTGCCTGGGGTTGAACCCACGGCCTCGTGCTTGCATGCTCTGGAAGTGCTGGACCACTGATCTGCACCCCCAGCCCAATTTTTTTACTTTTTGAGACAGGGTCTGGCTAAGTTACGCAGACTGCCTCTGGTCTTGAACTTGCCATCCTCCTGCTTCCACCTCCCAAACTGCTGGGATTACAGGCGTGCGCCACTGTGCCTGGCTTTTAGACTCACATTTTGACCTTGAGAAAGTCATATTCTAGCAAATATGACACAAATGTCCACAATTATAATGTGAGGTGCTAAGAGCTGTAATAGAGCCAAATAGAAATTTCTACAAAGGAGAGAAACTAAGTCTATCTAGATTTAATGGGTGTAACTTCATGAAAGAGATGACATCGCCTAGGTCTTGAAAAGAAGAGATCACTGAGTAGAAAAGAAGAGCAAGAACAGCACGTCAAAAAGCACTTAGGGGTACACATCCAGAGAATTCTATGGTATGTAAACTATACTCCAATAAAAGCAGATTTTAAAAAATTGCAAAATAGAAGTGCTTAGACTCTAGAGAGCAAGGTACATTTGGGAAATAAAATGAAAATCTTTGTGGCCATCACAGAGGGTGCTTGTGTGAGTGGTGAGAGATGAGGCAAGAGGGTCTGGTTGTAAGGATTGTGCAGTTTTGTATGTCATACAAAAATAAATTGGTACGAAATCTAGGAGACAAGATTGAATAAGAAATAGAGATTTTAACTCAACAGGATAAGCTATGAAACTGTGAGATGTGCTATTAGTTAAAAGAATTGCTGTCATCTAGCACTAAAAGTAACTCAGATTTTCTTGGCAGATTGAGCAAAATTGATTTGCATAATGAGTTAGATGGCTTTCATTTACTAATAAAAGGAAGCATGTCAGTTTGTCAAAAGAGACAAATTATCTTCTTAATGCTGAACACTAAAGTTTCCAATGTGCACTTTCACATGGGCATCAATTCTTTAGTAAAAGTTAAGGTAGTCATTTTCATAATTTTTTCAGATAACAAAAGTAATACATGCTCATTACAATACATATACTAGTCATAAAAAAATTTTTGTTATTATTGGTATTATTATAATTATTTCCCGAATTATTAAAGTTGGGCTGTTTACTTTGAAGTCACTCTCTCTCTCATTCCTCCTTGTTCTTCCTCTCCCTCCTTTCTTCTCCCATCATCTCTTCCTTTTGTTAGATCCCTTAACAACTCTTAATGAAGTTCAAATGTGATGAGATATTTTTCAAAATTGTTTTTCTGGGTGCTGTCTTTGAGCCAGTCTTTTCTGGCTAATGTTCAGATTATCTATATTTTAGCCAGGTGCGGTGGCGCATGCCTGTAATCCCAGTGGCTTGGGAGGCGGAGGCAGTAGGATCACAAGTTCGAGACCAGAGGCAGTCTGTGTAATTTAGCCAGCCCCTGTCTCAAAAAAGTAAAAAAATTGGGCTGGGGTGCAGCTCAGTGGTCCAGCACTTCCAGAGCATGCAAGTGCGAGGCCCTGGGTTCAGCCCCCAGTACAGGGAAAAAAAATGATCTATATCTTGTACTTCAACTGATCAGGACTACTGTGTCTAAGTAACACACCATGCTTGAACTCTTAAAGCTTTCTAGTATTGTTAAATGGCAAATCAAAATTAAGTTGTTTGAAAAAGAAAAGGTTGAAAAATTGTTGATATTATTTTTAAATGAGATTTTGAATATTTGCTAAATTGGTACATTTGAATCTCAGATTATTTAAAGGTGATTTATCTTTCTGAGGCCAGTACCTTTCTTTCTGAGGCTTTGGAATAATCAGAAACCATTTGACTTGTCTGAAGCACAGGTTTCTCCTCTGTAATATGAGGGCATTCTGGTTTTCTGTTGCTGTGTAAAAAACCACCCAGAACATAGTGGTTTCAAACAATATAAGTTCAATATCTCTTTTCCAATACTGTCCTTTGGACTGGACTCAGCAGGAAAGGCTCACCTACTTTACCCAGCTAATGTTAGGTGGCTCAACTTAGTGTAATGTCTTTGCTTTCAAAATAGGTGGCAAGTTGGTGCTGGTTGTAAGGATTGTGCAGTTTTGTATGTCATACAAAGATAAATTGGTACAAAATCTAGGAGACAAGATTGAATAAGAAATAGAGATTGACTGAGGGCTTAGGCAAATTTGAAGACTAGGGGCCTTGATTCCTCCTATATGGCCTGGGTTATGATATCCAAGGCCTGTTTCAAGTTCCAGGACGAGTCAGCCTAGAGTCAGAGAGTAAGCTAGGAATAGGATGCAGGCATTTCAAATCCCCTGTGGTAAGATCAAATATTCTTTTCTAAACATTTCTGTATTTTCTTAATTCTATACTATGAACATCCTGCAGCTCTAGCCCCATGGCATCTGATCCCGTCATTAAGCAGGGTCAGGCCTGGTTAGTACCTGGATGGGAGACCACCTGGGAACACCAGAAGCTGTTGGCTGGGAGAAGGACCTGGCAACCCCCTCCCAAAAATCAATCTGCCATTGAAAACCCTATGAACAGCAAAGAAGCACTGACAATAGTGTTTCCCTGTTGGGAGTCGGATAGCGACTCGACAGCACCACGGCACCTAACAACAACAACAACAACAACATACTATGAACATATATTATTTTTCAAATCAGAAGATCTAATTACTATATTTAAAAAGAAAAGCCAAGAAAAAACTAAGGTAAATTTATTATGGTGTCTAGGATAGAGGTATTTAGAGACCATTGAGGTTTACCCTACCTCCCCTGGAACAGCTCAGAGACTCTTTCATAATGATGCAGGGCCATATGGATTGTGTTAGTCACACTTTCATTGCTGTAACAAATACCTAAGAAAAAAACTTTTTATGATGAGGAGCAAAACTAGGAGTTGAACCTAGGGTCTCACGCGTGCTAGGCAAGTGTTCTACCACAGAGCTACACTCCTAGCCCTTTTGCAAAATCTTGAGACAGTGTCTTCTAAGTTGTGCAAGCTGCCTCTGGCCTCAAACTCACAATCCTCTTCCTTCAACCCCCAGAATTGCTGGGATTACAAACATGTGTTGCTGTGATTATGGCAGCCAACTCTAAGAGAAACAATTTACAAAGAAGAAAGATTTATTTTGACTCATAGTTTAAGAGGTTTCAGTTCAAGACTGCCTGGATCCATGGCTTTAGGCCTGAGGTACAGCCAAAGATCATGGTGTTAGGAGCATGTGATAGAGGCTAGTCACCTTATAGTGAGTGACCAGGAAGTAGAGAGGTGAGGAGGGAAGGGGCCAGCTATGCACCCAGTGACCTACTTCCTTCCATTATACCCCATCTTCTAAAGTTTTTACCACCTCCCCAAATAGTACTCTACCTGGGGGCCAAGCTTTCAACCTGTGAACCTGTGAGGGACACTTTATATTCAAACCATAACATAGGTGAAGAAAGATATCCAACACACACAAGCATGTCTTTAGTCATTTGCAAATTCATCTTGCTCTTCTCCAGCACCACTTCGTGTCACTTTCGTGAACATAGTCTCCTCCCACAGTAATCCATAAAGTAAAACCAACTTGATATTTCTTATGTTCTTAAATGTTTCATGAATTCATGTTTTCAAGCAGGCCACTTTGTGTTCTAAACTTCCCCATCCCCAAGCCACTCTGAATCCAGTTTGCAGAGGTTACAAAGCCTAAAACTACCACTGTTCCCTCCCAGAAGAAAAGAAAGCACCTGGCTATCCTTGCCTCAGTAATCTGGAGTGCTCAGCTTTGAGTAATGATCTTTCCAAAAGACCCTGAGAACCTCAGAAGTGGAGACCAGGGTCAGGGCATATCTCTTTTAGAACAAATAGCTGCAGACTCAACTTGGCCAGAGAAGTAAAGACTGCAAATTTTCAAATATCTCTGGTGTCTAGTATGAGATAGGTTAAACCTGGTTTTCTTATGTCTCTAATGGTTGAGCTTGAATCAAGAGGAAGAACCCACAGGGAGGAAAAATTTAGCTCAATTCAGGCAATCTTCTATTCTTGAACATGGTATGTTTAAGCATTTTTGTTTATTAGTTAATATTTGTATTATAAAATATTCAAAGGCTACTAAAGGGTATTCAGTAAAAAGGAAATTGCCTTTCCATGTCTGTCTGTCCACTGTTCAATTCCCCAGTTCCCTTCCCCAGCAACTAATATTAGTGGTATGTTTTTGTATGTTTTCCAGAAATAATCTGTGTATATAAAACATACATAAGCACACTGTAAGGACTCTTTTTTGTATAGTCTTTTTCACTCAAAATGGTTTAAAAGTATTCTCTATCAGTCTATATAACACAGCCAACTACTTCCCCCCCATTCTTTCTAATGAATGAACAGAATTTGTTATATGGCAGTCCTATAATTTATTGCACTGACTTCTATGAGTGAACATTTAGAGTCTGTCAGTTTGCTGAACTGCTGGGGCTTCTGTGTTGCTATGAGGCTGAAAGCTATGCCACTGGTATCTCAGCAGGGTCACCTGTGCTGGACAGGTTTCAGCTGAGCTTCCAGACTAAGACAGAGTAGGGAGTAAGACCTGGCAACCCACTCCTGAAACAACTAGCCATTGAAAACTCTATGAATAGCAGAGAAATACTGTCAGATATAGTGCCAGAAAATGAGCCCCCCAGTTGGAAGGCACTCAGAAGACTACTGGGGAAGAGTTTCTTCCTCAAAGTAGAGTCTACCTTAATGATGGAAATGGAGAAAGGCCCCAGGGACCTCCATTTGCTGAAGTGGCATGACTCAAAATGAGGAGAAAAAACTGTAAACATCCATTAATGATTGGAATATGTGATGTATATAATATGAATCTAGGAAAATTAGAAATCATTAAAAGAGAAATGGAGCACATAAACATTGACATTCTAAGCATCAGCGAACTAAAATGGGCTGGCATGGGCCATTTTGAGTCAGATAATCGTATAGTCTACTATGCTGGGAATGAAAAACTAAAGAGAAATGGGGTTGCATTCATCATCAAAAAAGATATCTCAAGATCTCTCCTGAAATACAATGCTGTCAGTGATAGAATAATATCTATATGCCTACAAGGAAGCCCAGTTTATATGACTATTATTCAAATTTATGCACCCACCACTAAGGTCACAAATGAAGTTAAGGAAGATTTCCACCAACTTCTGCCATTGGGAATAGATCAAACATGCAATCAGGATGTACTGATAATTACTGGTGACTGGAATGGAAAAGTTGGAAACAAAGAGGAAGACTCAGTAGTGAGAAAATAAGCCTTAGTGACAGAAATGATGCTGGAGATCACATGATACAATTTTGTCAGACCAATGACTTTTCATTGCAAATACATTTTTTCACCAACATAAACAACTATACAAATGGACTTCATCAGATCGAACATACAGGAACAAAATTGACTATATTTGTGAAAAGAAATGATGGAAAAGCTCCATATCAAATGTCAGAATAAGACCAGGTGCTGATTGTGGATCAGACCATCAACTGCTCATATGCAAGTACAAACTGAAACTGAAGAAAATTAGAACAAGTGTACAAGAGCCAAGGTATGACCTTGAGTATATCCTACCTGAGCTCAGAGACCACCTCAAGAACAGGTTTAATGCATTAGACACTAATGATAAAAGACCAGATGAATTGTGGCTTGACCTCAAAGATATCATTCATGAGGAAAGCAAAAGGTTATTAAAAATACAGAAAAAAAGGACCAAATTACATGTCAAAAGAAACTCTGAAACTTGCCCTTGAATGTCAAGCAGCTAAAGTAAAAGGAAAACATGATGAAGCTAAGGAACTAAATAGAAGATTTCAAAAGGCAGCTTGAGAAGACAAAATCAAATATTTCAATGATATATACAAAGAGCTGGAGACAGAAAACCAAAAGGGATGAACATGTTCTGATTTTCTCAAGCTTAAGGAATTAAAGAAAAAATTCAAACCTCAAGTGACAATAGTGAAAGATTCTACAGGGAAAATATTAAATGATACAGGAAACATCAAAAGAAGATAGAAGGAATACACAGAGTCATTATACAAAAAAGAATTGGCAGATGACCAACCATTTCAAGAGATTGTATATGATCAAGCACCAATAGTATTGAAGGATGAAGTAGAGGCTGCCTTGAAGGAATTGGTGAAACCCAAGTCTCCAGGAATTGATGGCATACCAACAGAAATATTTCAAGAAACAGATAGAGCACTGGAGGTGCTAACATATTTATGCCAAGTGATTTGGAAAACAGCTACTTGGCCAACTGACTGGAAGAGAGCCATATTTATGCCTGTTCCCTAGAAAAGGTATCCAATTGAATGTGGAAACTATCAAACGATATCATTAATATCACACACAAGCAAAATTTTACCAAAGATCATTCAAAAGTGACTGTAGCAGTATATAGACAGAGAACTGTCAGAAAATCTAGCTGAGTTCAGAAGACAGTGTGGAACCAGGAACATCATTGCAATATCAGATGGATATTAGCCAAAAGCAGAGAATACCAGAAAGATGTCTATGTTTTGTTGACCATGTGGATCATAACAAATTATGGATAACACTGCCAAGAATGGGAATACCAGAGCACCTAATTGTAATCATGAGGAATGTGTACCTGGACCAGGGAGCAGTCATTCAAACAGAACAAGGAAACACTGCTTGGTTTAAAGTTTAGAAAGGTGTGCAGGAATACTGTATCCTTTCACCATATCTCTTCAACTTTTCTGCTGACCAAATAATTCAAGAACCTGGACTTTATGAAGAAGAATGCAGCATCACGATTATAGGAAGACTCATTAACAACTGCATTATGCAGATGACACAACTCTGCTTGCTGAAAGTGAGGAAGACTTGAAACATTTACTGATGAAGTTCAAAGAACATAACCTTCAGTATGGATTGTGCCTCAACATCAACAAAACAAAAATCCTTACAACTGGGTCAGTATGAATTCACAAAAATGGAGAAAAGTTTGAGGTTTTCCAAGAGTTTGATTTACTTGGTTCTACAATCAACAGTCAAGAAATCAAAAGATGCATTGTTTTGGGAAAAGCTGTGGCAAAAGATCTTTTTAAAAAAGTATTGAAAAGTAAAAATGTCACATTGAAGATGAAAGTGCACCTGACTCACGCCATTTTCAATAGCATCATGATTCCAAAAGCTGGACATTGAACAAGGGAGACAGGAGAAGAATTTATGATTTTGAATTATAGTGCTGGAGACAAATGTTGAAAATACCACGGACTGTGAAAAGAACCAACAGGTCTGTGGCAGAAGTGCAACCAGAGTGCTCCTTGGAAGCAAGGAATGGCTAGACTGCACCTTACGTATTTTGGACATGTAGTCAGAAGGGACCAATCCCTGGAGAAGGACATCATGTGTGGGAGAGTGACAGCTCAACAAAAAAAGGAAAACCCTCCACTAGATGGATTGACACAATGTCTGCAACAATGGGCTTAAACATAAATAAGATTGAGTGCCTGGCACAGAATCAGAGTGTTTTGTTCTGCTGTGCATAGGGTTGCTATCGGTTGGACCTGACTCAATGGCATCTAACAAGAACAACCAATCTTTTGCTATTATATAAAATGGTACAGTGTAAACTTTTGTATATGTGAAGCACATGTGTAAACACATGTGTTGAATTAATTCCTAGAAGTAGAATTGCTAGATTAAAAGATTTTTCAGTATTAAAAATGTAAATTATTTCATGCCATCACACAATTCAAAATTCAGAAGATATAAAGGATGCATGTGAAAAGTCTTTCATTTCTGTTCTTTGTCCTCCTACTGCTCTTCCCCAAGCCAATCAAGGTTATCAGTTTCATGTGCCTTCTTAAGGAACTGTTTCCTTCCTTTTAAAATACAAGTGATATTTTCATGATTCTATGCCTTGTTTTATTTTAAAAAAACAATATATCATGAAAATTGTTCTCAATCAGTAGTATCTTAAGAGCCTTATTGATTGATTGATTGATTGATTGATTGGTACTGGGGTGCAAAATCCAGGGCCTCATGCATACTTTGTGAGTGCTTTATCACTGAGCTGCATCCCCAGCCCCTTTTTTATTTTTTGTCTTGGGACAAGGTCTTGCTAAGTTTTGCAGGCTGCTTCTGGCCTCAAACTTGAGATTCTCCTGCTTCCACTTCCCAAGTCACTGGTATTATAAGGTGTGCGCCACCATGTCTGGCAGAGGAGCTTTATTTTTTATGGTTACATGGCATTTCATTAAATGAATCCACTATAATCTATCTGTCCGTTAATGATAGACATTTAGGTTATTAAAAATTATTTGCTGGGCTGGGAGTGTGGCTCAGGGTTAGAGTGTTTACCTAGCATTCATGAAGACCTGAATTCAACTGCCAGCACCACACACACACACACACACACACACAAAATTGCAAAAGAAATGATAAATACTGCCCCATTGCTCCCCCTAGAGATTGTATCAATTGTCTTATGAAGCCCAGTTAGGGTTTATTAAGATTTATTAAGAAAAGGTCTTAATATAGATTTTATCCCCCTTCATTAGTAAATGATGATGGAGTACAGAGCAAGACAGCATTGACTTTTTCCATTGTTCATTGTTTACACCACTTTTGGCAACACTTTCATCAACCCACAAAGTTTATGGACCCTTATGGCTAATGGCTAATATGTAGGGGCCTGGGGTTTAGCTCAGTTGGTAGAGCACTGCGCTGCAGTCTCTGAGGTCCCAAGTTCAATTCCCAGCACCGCAAAAATGGGAGAAGGACCTGGCAATCCACTCCCAAGGCAATCCCAAAACAATCAGCCATTGAAAACCCTATCAGGGTCACTATGAGTCGGACACGTCTCGACGGCACCTAACAATGGCTAATATGTAGTAAAACTCAAATGCTTATTTGGGTTATATTCACCTATTTTTCCAATATAATCAAAGTGTGGGTGTTGAGAGAGATAGATGCTGGGCACAGTGGCACGTGCCTGTAAGCTCAGCTACTCGGCAGGCAAAGGCAGAAGGATCGAAAGTTCAAGACCTGAGGCAGTCTGCGAAGTTTAGCAAAACCCTCAAAAGGTAAATGTCTCAAAAGGTAAAAAAAAAAAATGGGCTTTTGGTGCTACAGCACTTGCAAAGCACACAAGCACAAGGCCCTGTGTTCAACCCTCAGTTCCGCAAAAAAAAAAAAAAAAAAAAAAAAAAAAAGTAGAGCGTGAGAGAGAGAGATGCTTGAGAAAAGAACAGTAGTACACAGCCCAGGTGAGGGGTAGATGTAGGCTTCTCAAAAGAGAGTCACATCATTGGGACTTTGGATAGCTTGTTTTATGTGCAAACTTTAATGGAGGGGAGGATTATTCATAAATTAAGGTGGGAGAAAAGATGAGGAATTCCAGGAATGGGTTTGGATTTTACAGGAATAGGACTTACTCCCTTTTTTTATCTTTTGTTGGGATTTTCTGGATGTGTCATGATGTCAGATACATGATAGGAGCAGACAATTTTGCAAGGCTAATGATATGGGGATGTCATTACAATGAAGCAAAGGCCTGGTAGCAGTCATCTGGGTTGCCATGTTGGTGTCATGGGTGGTCTGGCTGTAATACAGCTCTGTGATTGCATGAGGCTCTAGCCACCTTGCAGTTTGCCTCTTTTTTTCCTAGGCCTATCTAGCCTACTTTTTTTTTTTTTGCCTCTAAAAGACTACTAATCCCTTAATTTTATGGCATTGAAGAGGGACAAAGATTCATTTTGTGTTACTACTTCTGGCTGACATTGGGTTGTTGACCCTGTCTATAGAGGGAAAGGAGATCTGTGGTTGTCTTATCTGGGGGAGTCAGAGGCATTGCAGGTGCCTCTAAAGTTGGGCTGGGCTGTGGACCTTGCAGGCTCACTGTTTTAGCATGAAACTGTCGAGTTCTGGAAGATACAAACTGTACAAGAAGGTTAAAAGTGCAGCGACCAAATGGAAGGAGCAGAATACTGGTTATTAGGAGCCCTAACAATGGTAGGAAACAGGTTGAACCAGGCAAAGTAGTTTTTATTGCTGTCCAAATGGTGTTTGGGTCTGGGCAATATTACCTTAAAAGGAATCCAGATGTTTAGTCCTAGAGTAAGAAGAGTCATTATAAATCAATCATAGGGAAGAGCACAGAAAGGAATCCAGCCTGAGACAAAACCAAATGAAAATATTTATGCGCTTATATGATCATATGATCATTAAACAGCACAGGCACCTTGATACAATCTCTATTATAGGCCCCAGGACCCACTATCTACTTTCTAGACCTCAAGACCTTTGTAGTTACTGGCTCCAGATAACCTAAACATACCAAGCCTAAGGTAGACAACAGAAAGTCAGTTTATACAATTGAAAAAAAAAACAACACTTGACTATATATAAATAGCATAATGGCAATACACTAAGAAGGGATAAAGGATATGTTTTTAGAAGAGCTAGTGGAACTGGGAATCTGGATTTTTTATGGCTGTTGGTTAAGATGCACAGGTGTGGCCTGGAGACTGCTGGGATTTGTTAGCTTTTCTCCCTGAACATTATGTCCACTGGTGACTTTTTGAATAGCTTCTGTAATAGCTGGCATAGTGCTTAGATTCTATTCTTTGACCTAGTATACCTTGTTTTGCTTTGTATTATTACTAATTACTCTACTCTTTGTTTATACTCTCCTGCTGGGTGTTTATGACTATGTTGTTGTTGTTATATAGGTGACCAAAAATTAATCTTCGAAAAAACCCAGACTTTTGAAGCCAGTTGAAGCTCCTTAGGAGTTACTTTTAGGGACTTATGAGGATGCCCTTGGCTCCATTTGTTTTCTTCCTCTACCAGTTTTGCCATCTGCTGGGATGAGGTACGGTCTTGCTGACCATATATCTTCCCTTGGAAGTGTTGGGGACATTTTCTTCTCCAATGACTCTTCTTTGCAGAATGTGCACTGGTTAGAGTCTTACCTCTGGGGTCTTTAGATCTTTAGATCTTTAGGTCTTTAGAGGTCTGCAGCTCTTTAGATCAAGAGGATGGGTGACATACCAGATTTCTGGGCCCCTTTTAGAGGTGTTCCATTTTTTCTTGGGTCTTGGCTGGCCTTAGAGGGCAAGGGCCAAAATATTGACTGTTTCTTTAGTTCCCTTATCCTCTGGCTATGGCCTCCAAGTTTTGGTTGTTGAACACCCAGAAGGTCAGTTATACCAGTGTTGAACAGGGAGTCATGGGTTTTAATCTTAACTTTTGCATAATGTTTAGATAAAGCTTAGACACACAGTACCTTTAGCTCTCAGATTGTATTAGCTACTTTTGTATTGCTGTGATCAAAATACATGTCAGAAACAGTTTAAGAAAGGAAAGGTTTATTTTGGCTCATGGTTTTGGAGGATTAGCCCATAGTGTCAGGGAGGGCAAGTCCAAAGAGCTCAGTCCATGATGGCAGATACTCTTCACATTGTGCTGTCTGCAGCCATACCACCCTGGCATCTAATCTCATCAGATCTCAGAAGCTAAGCAGGGTTGGGCCTGGTTAGCATTTGGATGGGAGACTGCCTGGGAA
This sequence comes from Pedetes capensis, assembly GCA_007922755.1. Lineage (NCBI taxonomy): Eukaryota > Metazoa > Chordata > Mammalia > Rodentia > Pedetidae > Pedetes > Pedetes capensis. The sequence goes on from VMDO01012844.1 coordinate 43,446, forward strand.
TACCAGGTGCTGTAGGCTGGGGAGAAGGATGTGGCAGCACACTCCCAAAACAATCAGCAATGCAATACCCTATGAATAGCAAAGAGGCACTGACAATAGTGCTGGGCATGGTGGTGTCAGGTAGTGTTTTGTTCTGTTGTGTGTGGGTTGCTATGAGTCAGACCCGACTCCACAGCACCTAACAACAACTTCACATTGTGATGGACCAGGAATCAGAGAAAGCTTGGCTGGAACCATAGGCGAGGTATCACTTTCAGAGGCCCACCAGCAGTGACCTACTTCTGCCTGCTAGGTCCCGCTTCTTAAAGGTTCCACAGCCTCCTAAAATAGCACCACCAGCTGGGGACCAAGCATTCAAACATGAGTGTATGGGGGACATTTTATATGCAAATCATAACGCAGATGTATGCACATTTTTAGTCACATATATATGATGTTAAATATAGCATAATAATCTAAAATCATAGTTGCTTGTTTAGTGTTAAGAAGTGGTGGTTTAAAAGATTTTTAAAATAAACAGATCCTTAAACAAATCCTGACTCCATTAAGAGTTAGCTTTTTTTTTTTTTTTTTTTCTTTGCGATACTGGGGGTTGAACCTAGGGTCTTGTGCTTGCACACTTTGCAAGTACTGTAGCACTGAGCTGGACCCCCAACCCATTTTTTTTGCTTTTCAAGGCAGGGTCTCACTAAATTATGCAGACTGCCTCTTGTCTCGAACTTGGAATCCTCCTGCCTTTGCCTCCCCAGTCGCTGGGATTACTGGCATGTACCACCAAGCATGGCAAGATTTAGTTTTTTCAGTAGTTAAAAGCTTGACAAAATCAGCAGAAAACACAAATACTTATCTTGATAAAACACAGAACCTCTGTTCATTAAACCAGTTCTTTGTAAATATTGCCAAGAGTAGATCAATGTTCTAAGAAAGCCTTGTTTTAAACATAGAGAATTAGGTTCTAGTTTTACATAAGTGCATTGAAATTTGACCTTAGGAGTTTTTAAAAAATAACCTTTAATTGTGCTGGGGTTTAGCTCAGTTTGTAGAGCCCTGCTCTGTACTCCCTGAGGATACAGGTTAGATCCCCAGCACCACAAAAACAGAACATAGTAATCCACTCCTGAAGCAATCCCAAAATGATCAGCCAATGAAAACGCTACAAGGATCTGTATGTGTCGACCCAACTCCATGGCACCTAACAGCAACAGCCTTTAATTGTAGCCAATTTGATCATATATATACTAATTTAAAAAATACATTTTATCCTCCACATCTCTTTTGTGACATAGTTTAACTTTCTGGTCTTGTTGGAGATTTGTGGGGAGAGAAGAGAGGCAAGTCCTGGAATCTGACAGCAAAACCCTGCTTCTTGTATCTGGCATAATAAAGAATTTATACCTGACACAGAAGTTATGATAGTATAGAATAGGTTTATCTTTAAGATAGTACACATTTAAGGAATTATAGGGAAAACTGAGGCACCTGAAGAAGCTTAGGTAGATCTGTAAAGGAACTTGGAAAAACTTGCATGTGCTGGATGAATCAGCATAAAGATATTTCTGTTCCCCACGGGAAGGTAGAGAAGCCAGAGAATACAGGAGAGTTAAACAGGCTTTTAGAAGGAAAGCTTCCTTGGATACATGGAGAGAATGACGGCCTGAGACAAGGGAGAAATGTGCACATGGTTGCTAGAGAGAGAAGAGCAGAGAGAAAGGAAGAGAGAAGATGAGAGAGGAACAGAACAGACAGTGTGTGTGTGTGTGTGTGTGTGTGTGTGTGTGTGTGTGTGTGTGTTCCCTTTAGTTTTATTCAAACTAGGGAACATTTAGAGTGACATCAGCCTGGGGCACCTAGCTTTGTGCACCTACTATAACAGGGGCCTAGAATTTTTGTTTTATAAGTGGATCAAGGGCTTGAGTAGGATGTGGAATCCACTTGAAAAAGTCCTTCCAATGTCCTCAGACACACACCGGGCATCTTCATCATGGTAGAGCAACTGGAGCCATTTTCAACTCCCCTTTCCTCCATATCACCTGCTACTGCCAAAGCTAACCTGCCTATCACTGCTTTGGACCTTATTTGTCTATTTCCATTTTCAAACAATCATTGCTTTAGGACAAAACTGTATTTACCATATAAAATCATTTTTCATCCAAAATCATTCTTTTCTCTTTAACTTTTTTCATCAAACACACATTTCCATACCTATAATTTTTTTTATCCTCCGTAAGTCTGTCAATTTGCTGTACCGTGGGGGCTTAAATGTTGCTGTGATGCTGAAATCTATGCCGCCATTCTCACAGATACCAGCAGAGTCACCCATAGTGGACAAGTTTTGGCTGAGCTTCCAGACTAAGATAGACTAGGGCAAAGGACATGGATAACCCTCTCCCAAGACAATTAGCCATTGAAAAACCTATGAATAGCAGAGAAACACTGTCATAAATAGTGCCAGAAAATGAGCCCCCTGGTTGGAAGGCACTAAAAAGATGGCTTGGGAAGAGTTGCCTCCTCAAAGTAGAGTTTAACTTAATGATGGGAGTGGAGTAAAGCCCCAGGGGCCTCCATTTGCTGAAATGGCATGACTCAAAATGAGAAGGAACAACTGTAAGCATCCATTAATAATTGGATATACATAGTATGTACATAGTATGAATCTAGAAAAATTAGAAATCATCAAAAGGGAAATGGAGCACATAAACATTGACATTCTAGGCATCAGTGAGCTAAAATGAAATGACATGGGCCATTTTGAATCGGATAATAATGTGGTCTATGCCAGGAAAGACAGATTAAGGAGAAATGGGATTGCATTCATCATCAAAAAAGACATCTCAAGATTTGTCCTGAAGTACAATGCTGTCAAGGATAGCATGATATCCATACACCTACAAGGAAGACCAATTAATATGAGTATTATTCAAATTTACACACTCACCACTAAGGCCACAAATGAAGATAGGGAATATTTTTACCAGCTTCTGCAATCTGAAATAGATTGAACATGCAATCAGGATGTACTGATAATTACTGATAACTGGACTGCACAACTTGGAAACAAAGAAGGCTTAGTAGTCGAAAGATATGGCCTGGGTGACAGAAATAATGCCAGAGACCTCGTGATAGAATTTTGTCAGACTGATGAACTTTTCATTGCAAATATATTTTTTCACCAACAAATGGCTGCTATACATATGGAAGTCACCAGATGGAACATACAGAAACCAAACTGACTACCTTTGTGGAAAGATACAGTGGAAAAGCTCAATATCAAAGTCAGAACAAGACCAGGTACTGATTGTGGAACAGACTGTCAACTGCTCTTATGCAGGCTCAAAGTGATACTGAAGAAAATTGGAACAAATATCTGAGAGCCAAGATATGAACTTGAGTATATCCCACATGAGTTCAGAGACCACCTCAAGAGTAGGTTTGATGTGCTAGGCACTAATGGTTGAAGACCAGATGAGTTGTAGCATGACATCGAAGACATCATTCATGAAGAAAGCAAAAGATTATTAAAATGACAGGAAATAAAAAGACCAAATTACATGTCAAAAGAAACTCTGAAGCTTGCCCTTGAATGATGAGCAGCTAACATAAAAGGAAGACATGATGAGTTAAAGAACTAAACAGAAGATTTCAAAGGGCACCTTAAGAAGACAAAATCGAATATTATAATGACATGTGCAAAGAGCTGGAGATAGAAAACCAAAAGGGATTAACATGCTCTGTTTTTCTCAAGCTTAAGCAATTGAAGAAAAAATTCAAGCCTCGAATGGCAGTAGTGAAAGATTCTATAGGGAAAATACTAAACAACACAGGAAATACCAAAAGAAGATGGAAGGAATACACAGAGTCATTATACAAAAAAAGAATTGGCAGATGACCAACCATTTCAAGAGATTGTATATGACCAGGAGCCAGTGGTACTGAAGACAAAGTGGAAGCTGCCTTAAAGGATTGGCGAAAGCACAAGGTTCCGGGAATTGATAGAATACTGATAGAGATGTTTCAATAAACAGATGCAGCACCGAAGGTGCTAACATATTTATGCCAAGTGATTTGGAAAACAGCTACCTGGCCAACTGACTGGAAGAGAGCCATATTTATGCCTGTTCCCTAGAAAAGGTATCCAATTGAATGTGGAAATTATCAAATGATAACATTAATATCACACACAAGCAAAATTTTACTAAAGATCATTCAAAAGTGACTGTAGTTGTATGTAGACAGAGAACTGTCAGAAAATCTAGCTGAATTTAGAAGATAGTGTGGAACCAGGGACATCATTGCTGATATCAGATGGATATTAGCCAAAAGCAGAGAATACCAGAAAGATGTCTATGTCTTATTGACCATGTGGATCATAACAAATTATGGATAACACTGCCAAGAATTGGAATACCAGAGCACGTAATTATACTCTTGAGGAATCTGTACCTGGACCAGGAGGCAGTTGTTCAAATAGAACAAGGAAACACTGCTTGGTTTAAAGTCAACAAAGGTGTGTGTCAGGGATATATCCTTTCACTGTACCTCTTCATTCTCTTTGTGGAGCAAATAATCTAAGAAGCTAGACTTTATGAAGAAGAATGCAATATCATGATTAGAGGAAGACTCATTAATAACCTGCATTATGCTGATGATATAACTCTGCTTACTGAAAGCGAAGAGGATTTGAATACCTTGACACCAGCAAAACAAAAGTCTTTACAACTGGGTCAGCATGTAGGTTCATGATAAATGGAGAAAAGGTTGAAGTTGTCCAAGATTTTGCTTTACTTGGTTCTACCATCAACACTCATAGAAGCAACAGTCAAGAAATGAAAAGAGGTGCTGGGCACAGTGGCGCACGCATGTAATCCCAGCGGCTCGGGAGGCAGAAGCGGGAGGATCACAAGTTCGAGACCAGAGGCAATCTGCGTAACTTAGTGATACCGTGTCTCAAAAAAATAATAATAATAATAAAATAAATAAATAAATAAAATAAAAATTAAAAGTGGGCTGGGGGTGCAGCTTAGTGGTCCAGCACTCGCAGAGCATGCAAGTGCAAGGCCTTGGGTTCAACCCCCAGTACCAAAAAATAAAATAAAATAAAAAATAAATCAAAAAAGGCATTGCCTTAAGAAAAGCTGTTGCAAAAGACCTCTTTAAAGCGTTGAAAGGTAAAGATGTCACATTGAAGATGATGGTGTGCCTGACTCATGCCATGGTAATTTCAGTTGTATCATATGTGTGTTAAAGCTGGACATTGAATAAGGGGGACAGGAGAAGAACTGATGCTTTTGAAAAATGGTACTGAAGACAAATATTGCATATACCAACAGATCTGTGTTAGAAGAAGTGCAACCAGAATGCTCTTTGGAGGCCAGGATTGCTAGACTGTGTCTTATGTATTTTGGACATGTTGTCAGGAGGGACCAATCTCAGGAGGACATCATGTTTTGGAGAGTGGCAAGTTAACAACAAAAAAAAAGGAAGACCCTCAACTAGATGGACTGACACAGTAGCTGCAACAACGGACTTACATATAAAAAAGGTTGTGTGCCTGGCACAGAATCATGTAGTATTTTGTTCTGTTTTCCCTATGGTCACTATGCGTCAGACCCAACTCAACAGCACCTACCAACAACAACAATAATTTTTGTTTGTTTGTTTGCGATACTGGGGGTTGGACCCAAGGCTTTGCTTTTGTATGCTGTGCAAGTGCTATACCATTGAGCTACACCTTCAGCCCATTTTTTTTTTACTTTTTAAGACAGGGTCTCACTAAGTTACGCAGACTGCCTTTGGACTCGAACTTGCGATCCTCCTGCCTCTGCCTCCCAAGTTGCTGGGATTACAGGCATGCACCACCACACCCAATAGTTTATTGCCAATAGGCAACAATAGTTTTTTTATATGTCTTTCTCCTGTGTGATGATCTCTGCCTTAATTTTTCCATTAAAAATTTCTTGAATTTAGAAAAAAAATTTTTCTTAATATAAAAATAACTCTTTATATTTTAATGAAAACCCAGGAAACTGCATCTGAAATGTAGTAAACATGGACATTGTATCTCAAACATCTAACAGTTATAACTATAAATACATGCAAAACATTTGCTAATAAATACTGGAGACATTTCTATTACCTTACCAACAAATTAATGTTAATGAATTTGTTAAAGATTTGTTTAAATCCTATGAACTCAAAGGAATTTGGGCTAGTTTAAGTTTTAATTTATGTGAACATTCATCTATAAGCTAATTTGGCACAGTGGAAACAATATACAAACATGAGCATACCGACAGACAATTACACACACATATAGCTGTACATAAAGATAGACCAAAGGCCCAAAGATTTTGTAGTATTTGTTTCAATTTATCATTTTCCATTTTAAAAAAATTAGACTATTTATCTGATTACTACTTCCATAGCACTGAGAAATCCTTAATCCTAAATCACAGCTTCCAAAGGTATTATTTGTAGTAGAAACAAGGCAGAAATTTTTTATCTCAAAGACACAGAACTTAACCTAAACCTCATCAGGAAAGACTTAAGTAAAATCTCATTGGAGAAAAAGATCAAAGGGTGAGGCTAGTGATGCAGACATAAGGTAACATCTTTCCCTAGTTTAATAATTAATCAAGAGAGAGGGAGACACCCTTACAAATGGTAACTTCTCTTGCAATAAGCCACATTTGACAATAAAAAAGGGACATATGCTGTTATAATTCCTGTACTATTTGCTACTTTCCAGAGGAGATACACATTTGCTGATTTAGGAGCACTGGGGGAGATAAGAAGTTCCCCTTCTAGTTATTTCTGCAGGGTTAAGTTATTCTGTTAAAGAGGCATATAAATGTACTGAGGTTGAAGGAGAAGAGGATGGAGTCTTTGGGGAAATTATGGCTGAAGATTCCCTGGATTCTGAATTAGAGGCTTTGCTCTGGGGTTCAGACTTTCATTGGGTTCCCTTAGTGGCCTGCAAGGGCCACTTAGTAATATATCCTCTAAGAGATCCTCTTTGTTTCCCAGGGGCACATTCATGTAGCAAATTTAACAAGTCCCCCATAACTTTGGGCTCTGATATATGACATGAGTATCTAAACAAAATAAATCTCTGGTAGCTGGGTGCTGTGGCGCACACCTGCAATCCCAGCGGCTCCAGAGGCGGAGGATCACAAGTTCGAGACCAGAGGCAGTCTCCATAACTTAGCGAGACCCTGTCTCAAAAAGTAAAAAAATGGGCTGGGGGTGCAGCTCAGTGGTCCAGCACTTGCAGAGCATGCAGGTGCGAGGCCCTGGGTTCAACCCTCAGTACCGTCAAAAACAACAACAACAACAAAAACAAACAAACAAACAAACAAACAAAAAACACCTCAGGCTATTTTCCTTTCCTTTTTCAAAACAAATCTAATTGCAGAATCATATTATAACTTAAGATTTCATTTTTAGGCCAAGTTTTCACTACATTTTAATCTATATTGTGGCTAAACTATATTCCTTATGTTTCCTTGTGAATCTAAAAGAGAAAGAAAAGGAAAGAAGAAAAAAGAAAAAACCTGGAATACTCACATTGAGTTTTCATTCCTGAACTAGACATCACTGGCCTGTTCTATATTATAAACCCGAGATACTCACACTGAGTTCTCTGGCCTGTCCTATACTGAGTATGCAAACCATAGCACATCTTACAATAGTTTTTAAAGACATTATTAGACACACATAGAGGGTGGATCTTTAACTTCTTATGAAATGAGAAATCATGTATTCTAAATTAATCTACTTTGGCCTTGAAAAGTTTTAGGAGCCCTTTCCCAAAACATCATTTAGTGAAAAACCAGAAATAAATCAAGGAATCAGAGACTGAGTGGGAGAAATGTTTAAGGCTGTGAAAGCAAGGTGGCAAAATGGTGTTGGGGAAGAGGTTGGCAGGGTTCATGGAAAGTTAAATTAGGGAAATTAGGGAGTGCCAACAGGAAAGTTTCAGGATCAAGAGATAAGGGACTGTAGCGTATGCTATGCATAGAAACAGCCATCCTAATGTGTTTTAGATCCACTTTGATGCTTAATGAGGTTACCTTCTCTGAGTTATTACTCCAGAGTGAATTCATCTCAACAGGGTCTTGGGCAGTACTGTTGCTTTTATCAAAGGCAAGAGAGTGGTTTAGGACCTCAGTGAATCAGCCCTTATAGTGATGTCCTCCAGACAATCATAATTGTTCCATCTGACCCAGAATATATGGTATGAAAAACTCTATAGGGATTCCTGTCTTCAGTGCTAGTGGCAGTCCTTAGACACTAAGAGGATTTCTGGCCAGAAAGAAAGGAAAAAAAATGAATTCAAGCCAGAGTCAGGCTGAGCAGGTAAGTAACAATCAAGATAAAACTCACTAACAATGCTTTCTGAACATCCCTGATAAGCCCCCAAAGAATGTCCATGGCAGCAGGAGAGACAACTTAACATTGCCAGTAATATAGCCTGAGGAGTTCTTTTCAGAAACCTCTACTAAGGGGAAGCCATGATCTTCACTTATACTATAGAAATGAATTTCAGGATGACTTGGTATGAAGCAAAGTTGGGGTTTATTAAGAGAAGCTTACTTTTATTTATTTATTCTTTGTAATATTTTTACTACAAAGAACACAACACCTCATATTTGTTAGGCAAGTGTTTTACCACTGAGGTTTACCTCCAACCCTCTTTTTTATTTTTTATTTTGAGACAAGTTTTTGCTAAGTTGCACAGGCTGCCTCTGGGCTCGTACTTGTGATTATCTTGTCTTAGCCTCCCAAGTCATGGGGATTACTGGCATGTGCCATGGTACCTGGCAAGAAAGGTTTTGATATAGATTTATGTGCAGGTGGGGTGGGGGGATTAAGAAAAGGACAGTAGTACACACCCAAGGTAAGGGGTAGGTGGGGGCTTCTCAAGAGAGAGTCACTAAGATTGTATCAATTTGCATTCCAACTAATAAGTATTAGAGATTGTTTCCCTACATCCTCAACTGCACAGTGTATTATGGAACTTTTTGATCTTTGCCGTTATGACACCCAATACATGACATCTTAATGTTGCATTTACTTGCATTTTTTTGAGTAAAATTGAGCATTTCTAGAGGTACCAGAGCCATTTACAATTGTTTTAGTAGAAATGATCTATTCTGTCTTTACCATTTTTCTAAAAGGTTATTGGCTTTTTTACTATTGATTTTTGGAAAGTGACTGATTTAAGAGTATAGTAACCTTATCCAGTGACTCTTGAGCTCCCACCCATTAAGCAGAGGCCATCTGGAATGCCCTCTGACAATTGGTTGAATGGTGTTCCACTTACTCTGTGGAATAAACTACCCAAAAAATGTCATCAAACAATGAAAAAAGGTTTCAGGAGAGAAAAGAGGTCATCAGATTTTAGCTTTTAAATAGCTCACACAATATATTCTTTTAATGAAAGGACTTATGTTACAGGCAGTCCAGGCCTCTGTGGATCAGCATCCTGATAGTGCCAGGGAGGTGGCTGTCTACCTGTCTGATTATAAAATTCTACCCACAGATTTTTCGAGACCTAAACTCATTTTAATAAATATTTCTTGTATTAAACATTTTGTATTTATGTCTTCCCAGAGAACAGTCTGACCTTAGGACTGTGGTGCAGAAAGTCAAGGATGCCACCTGCTGCTGCCCCATGGGAAATGTCTTCAAAATCTGTGCCCCCATTTGCTTCTGAAAGTGAATAAGGCCTTTGTGCCTCATGTGCTTACTAACAATTCTGCAAGTTCTACACTTAGTAAGGTCTTAGAACTCCCAGGGGAGAGCTGTTATAGACTATTCTAGCACATGCACTTTGGGAAGGCATTTGCCTCAAATGTTCGTTTTCTTCCTCCTCAAATTATATCCTGTTTTTAAAGTCCCTGGTCCCCAGTCTCAAAGTGACCTCTCCCTCCTTTGAAATCCCTAAGAGCAGGAGTTTTTCAATTCCCTCACTTCATAGCACCCCTAGGCACAAAGAAATACTTAATAGTTCTACATATTGAGTAGTTAGATCCAAACAACGTAATATGTATTTAAGTTCAAATAACTTGGTAGCCATTTGAGAAAACAAGATACACACATTGCAAACATTATAGTCTTATTTCTTTTTAAAGTGACCACAATTATTTCCTAATGGGATGTGTGTGCCTATTGGTGCTGCACAACCTCTTAAACCTTGGAATCTGATTTGATGCTGCTGCTTTCATTTTGTGTTCTGTGATGGTTTTGGTGTAGCACTTGCTTTCTATTGTAGCAATTCAGCTTTGCAAACATACAATGTCCTAGAAAGGAATGTACCATGATCCAGTATAGAAACTGTGAACTACCTGAAGATATCAGTATGCAGATGTCCGACTGATTTTGAAAAAATCTTGAAAAATAAAAATAAATCATCGTAACCCTATGAATTTGCTGCAGCTCCCTGGGGCACCTCGACCCATGGTTTGGCTCTAGTACTGCTGTATTCCTCTAATGACAAAGAGAGTATTCTACCTTCTGTTACAGTTACTTCAAAATATATGTTTCCTATTAGTGCCTTTGAAGGTGAGGGCCATGTCTGATCTGTCTTTGTGTCCTCCATAGCACCTCACAGTAATTGTAACTAGCACTTAACAAGCACTTACTAGGGTAAGAATGTACACACATGTACAGAGTGGACGATTACAAAACTCAAGCACTTCTCTGGACACCACTCCACCTCACCTAGCACAGTGCCTTACCCATAATCTCCTAGTCAATTTTACTTAAATGAATGGATAAATTTGCATATACTTAATTTGGGCTGAACCTTGATTCAGGCCAGCAAAGCAGAGCAATTCATAGGACCCAATCAGGCCAAGTAGACACACATCTAGCGTGAGGTTGGACATAGCATCAAACTAAGCATAACTCTGCTCTTACCTGTGACCGCCAATGAGTGGTTTTCCTGTTGTAAGCTTCTGTTTTTCTCATCTGCAAAATGGGATAGCAAGGAAGGAATATTGCCAGGAAGGTCAAATGAGATATTGTCTATGAAAGGACTTTGAAGGGCATGAAGGTGGTGTAACTTAAAGGATTATGGTTCAGATATGGATTAGGCAGATACTAAAAATGACATACCCCATTCTACCTTTTTCTTGGTAGGGCTGAAGGATGAGGGGGAGGCCAAACAGAGGATAGAGTTGTGGGGGAAATAGGGGCTGTAAGTAGCTATTTCTGTTTCCCAATAGACCATTCCCTAGGCTTAGACTGAAATTCCCTGTGGAGCTATGCTAATGGACAAATTAGTATCAGTTGACAAAGTACTTTATGCTCTCAAATGTTCTCCCATTAAGCTTCATGGGAAATGACAGGAATTCCTGGTCCATTATAGGAAATCTGCCATGACGTTAGCCTCCAATAAAGTATATTCCTAGATCTCCCAGGTTCTGGAAGGTCAGGCTGTGCCCCTAACTACATGATGATGCACAAGGCATCATTTATTATAAGAAAAAAAAATCTGTAATGTAAGGTTATTCTTGCCTGTCAATACTCCACTCATAAAAATATCTTTTGTTTTTGAAATAAAAAACCTGGTTTAATGGATTATTTTGTGAATTCTTGCCATTTGGATTCAAGCTAATCAGCACATGTACTATTGATTAATTAAGCGCTATATTATGAAAAATTTCTTCATTGTCAGTAATAAGTATATAGATTATCATAACTCACCACACTCTACATTTATGCAAGCCTTAGCATTTATTTGCAAGAAGTATCATCTCTTTTAATACTAATAAATTTGCATAAGAAAGAATTAAAGAAGAAGGGGAAGAGAGATATAAGCTTCACAAATTGTGAAAAATAAGACAAAGTATTTCAAGGGTCTGGAAGTTTCAAAATGCCTAATAATAACTGCCATTTATTGACTGCATACCGCACCCCAGATCTAATGCAAGGTGTTTTATCCTTATTACTTCACTTAAACCTTACAACCCTCTTTAAGATCAGTATTATCTTTATGTTTTATTGAGAAAACTGAGAGGTTATATTAGTTGTCCAGGGTCAAAAAACTAGCCAGAGCTGGAGCTGGGATTCAAGCCATATGTGATACCACAGCCTAGATCCTTTCCAGAACATCCCTCTGATTCAAAGAATAGGCTGAAATACAGTGTCACAGCACAAAGTACATAGTAACAAAACACAAATAAAGCCTTGTTTTTAAGAAAATCTAGGTCAGCCTTCCCTCTCCCTATCCCATGCTGAAGGTGAGAGAGAGTAAGGCTCCAAGACTCTTGCCTGTGTCTGGATCCTCTCCATGCCCTGCTCCCAGAACTTAGAGTTGGGAAGAAGTGTTTAAATTGGAGGTAGTCCAGGCTAGCACCACCCTCTTCCCCCAGTTCTTTTCATTCAGGTTTGCCTTGTTTATACCTGTCTTTGACATTGGGTTTCTGTTTAATAGGATTTGGTTAAGTAAAGGATTCTAGTGCACTTTTCTCTACCAAAGATAGGAAAATGCTGCTGTTGTTCAATTCTGTTTTGTACAAAAAGACATTGAGACTCAGGGCAGCCTTGACTAAAATCACTGAAAAGGGAGGACAGAACCTTTTCTCTTTAAAGTCTTTATTTTTGGATCACTACAGGGAAAATTTTATGATGATAAAGATAATAACTGGGAATTATACTCCAAATGCTATTCTGGCCTGTTTGCTTAAAGGGTGATGGTGGCAGAACCTGAATTATTTATTTATTTATTTAATTTATTTACTAGGTAACTATTTTTATTATAAGTATTTTGATCCGAGACCTTATTTTCATTGTTTCATTTATACAGTTCTATTTAATTTCTATTGAGTTCTTTGTTGTTGTTAGGTGCCGTCGAGTTGGTATCCGACTCATAGCGACCCTCATAGGGTTTTCAATGGCTGACTGTTTCAGGATTGCCTTGGGAGTGGATTGCCAAGCCCTTCTCCCATTTTTGTGGTGCTGGGAATTGAACTTGGGACCTCAGAGACTGCAGCGCAGTGCTCTACCAACTGAGCTAAATCCCAGCTCTAGTGACAATTTAATAGTGGAGCATGTAAAATCATTTAAAATGTAATCATTTTGCTTATTTTCTTCTAGGTCTGTCAAATACCTGAAATGAACCAGAATTTAAAAAGCAAAATAGAGCTGCAATAATCATTCAGAGGGCCTGGAAAAGTTTCCTTGTGAGTTTATTTAGCAGCTTTATTGAAATTTAATTTGTATATCACAAAATTCATCTGTTTAAAGTGTATGATTCAAGAATTTTTTGTACATTTATAGGATTGTATACCATTTTTTGCTTTACAAACAAACTTTTAACTTTCAAAAAGTTACAATTAATTATTTCATTAGCTTTAAAAATCTTTGAGCTCCTGAACTAGGCCAGAGACTTTGATAATGGCTATCAATAAATGTATTATAAATATGCCCATTTGATGTTCACCTCTTAAATGCTTTCTTTTTTGCTTTTTTCCCTTTACTGATAAATTTTGGTGGGGTACAGAGTAATACAGCATTTGTTTTTCTATTATACAACTATTACATCACTTTTGGTTACACTTTCATCAACTTATAAAATTTATGGAAACTTTTGACTAATATGTAGTAAAATTCATATGCATGTATGGGTTAATATTTCCCTATTTTTCCCATGTACTTATGAAGTTGCATCATTTACATTGATATTATCCTCTCCCCCTTTATCCCTTTACGTTGCTTCTCCTCCCATTCCCACCTTCCACAACCTTCGTTTCCCTTTGCTAGTCCTCTCCGTCATTCTTTCTACTCTGCTTATATTTTTCCTTCTTAGCTAAGTTTAACTGTTCATTTTTATATATCTACTTATTTATAGTTTTTTCTTCCTTTAAGTAAAATTCAGTTCCTACATATGAGTGAAAACATAAGGTATTTCTCTTTTTGAGCTTGTGTTTGTTCACTTAAGATTATATTCTCCAATTCCATCTATTTTGCTGCAAATGACATTATTTCATTCTTTATTATTACTGAGTAATTTTCTGTTGTATACATGTACCACAATTTTTTATCCATTCTTCTATTGATGGGCATCTTCGTTGGTTCCATATCCTTGCTATTGGGAAGAGTGCTGCATTAAATATGTAGATGCAGGTATCTCTGTGGTATCATGACTTGCGTCCCTTTGTGTATTTCCAGAAGTGGTATAGCTGGGTTGTACAGCAGTTCTGTTTTTAGTTTTCTGAGTTATCTCCATATGGATTTCCAAAGTGGTACATCCTTAGCCCCATTGTCAAAGATCAGGTGGCTGAAGTTGCATAGGTGTATCTCTGAATCTTCAATTCTGTTCCATTTGTCTTCAAGCCTATTTTTGTGCCAGTGCTAACCTGTTTTTGCTACTATATCCTTGTTGTATAGTTTAAAGTCATGTATTGGGATCCCTCCTGCACTAGTTTTGAAGCTTGTTTTGGCTATATTTGGTCTTTGGTATTTCCATATGAATTTTTGGATTATGTTTTCTATTTATGCAAAGTCTATCATTGGGATTTTAATGGAAATTTCATTAAATCTGTAAATTGCTTTTGGTAGTATAGCCATTTTTACAATATTGAGTCTCTCAATCCATGAGCAAGGAAGGTCCTTCCATCTAGTAGCCTCTGCAATTTCTTTCTTTAATGTATTGAAGTTTTCCTTGCAGAGATCCTTAGGATCTTTGGCTAGATTGAATCCTAAATATTTAATTTTTTTGGTGAGATATTGTGAAAGGGATTATTATCTTAATTTCTATCTCTTCCTGTTCACAATTGGTGTAAAGGAAGGCTACTGATTTTTTAGTCTTAATTTTGTATTGTGCTACTTTGCTGAAGAAGTTGATTAGGTCTCAGAGTTTTCTAGAGGAATTTTTTTGGTTCTTTTGGTAAAGGATCGTGTCATCCATGAATAAGGATAATTTGACCTCTTTGTCCATTTGTGTCCCTTTGATTTCTTTCTCTTGTCTGATTGCCCTGGCCAGGATTTTGATCATAAAATTGAAGAAGAGAGGAGACAGTCCTTGTCTTGTTCCTGATCTTAATGAAATTGGTTTCAATTTTTCCTCATTTAATACGGTATTGGCTGTAAGTTTGTCATAAATGGCCTATATGATGTTGAGATACTTTCCTATTATACCTATCTTCTCCAGGGTTTTTACATGAAAGGGTGTTGCACTTTGTCAAAGGCTTTCTCAGAATTGATTGAGATGATCGTATGATTTCTGTCTGTGAGTCTCTTAATATCTTGAATTATACTAATTAGTTTTCATATGTTGAACTAGCCTTGCATCTGTGAAATGAAATCTACTTGATCATGATGTATGATCTTTTTTATATGTTGCTGAATTCTGTTTGCCAGGATTTAGTTGAGAATTTTTGCATTAATGTTCATCAGAGAAATTGATCTATAGTTTTCTTTCTTTGATATGTCCTTGCTAGCTCTTTTTAAAAATCTGGGTGATGATAGTTTTGTAGAATGAATATGGGAGTGCCCCTTCCTTTTCTACTTTATGAAATTGTTTAAGGAGAATAGGTATTAATTTTCCATTGAAAGTTTGATAGAATTGTGCAGTGAACCCATTGGGACCTGGGCTTTTCTTTGTTGGGAGACTTTTTATTACCTTGTCTATTTCAAGGAATGTAATGGGTCTGTCTAGATTGCATATGTCCTCTGGGCTTCATTTTGGTAATTCATATGTATTAATGAATTTATCCATTTCTTCTGTATTTTGTTTTGAGGGGAGTACAATTTCTCAAAGCATTCCCTGATGATTTTCTGAATATATTGGTATTGGTGACCCCATTCTCGTCTCTAATTTTCTGAATTTGGGCCTTTTCTTTCTTTTGGTGATACTGGTTGGGGGGGTCTATTTTATTAATCTTTTTAAATAACAAGCTCTTAGTTTCATTAATTCTTTGAATTATATTTTTAGATTCTAACTGAGATATCTTTGCCTTGATCTTGATAATTTCTGTCTGGGTACTCCTTTTGGGCTGGCTTGTGGTTGGCTTCCTAATGCCTTGAGATGTCATTAAGTTATTAAATTAGGCCTTCCCTAACTTATTGGTCCCCCACATGTCTGTCAGTTTGCTGCACTGTGGGGGCTTGTGTGTTGTGATAAGGCTGAGAGCTCTGCCACTGTAACCTCGGACATGAGCAAGGCTATCCATGGTGGACAGGTTTTCAGCTGAGCTTCCAGACTAAGACAAACTAGGGAGTAGGACCTGGCGAGCCACTCCCAAAACACCTAGCCATTGAAAACCCTATGGATAGCAAAGAAACACTTTCAGATATAGTGCCGGAAAATGAGCCCCCCAGGTTGGAAGGCACTCAAAAGACTACTGGGGAAGAGTTGCCTCCTCCAAGTAGAGTCTACTGTGATGACAGAAATGGAGTAAAGCCCCAGGGTGCTCAACTTGTTGATGTGCCATGACTCAAAATGAGGAGAAACAACTGTAAACATCCATTAATAACTGAAACATGGAACGTATGTAGTATGAATCTAGGAAAATTAGAAATTGTTAAAGGAGAAATGGAGCACATAAACATTGACATTCTAGGCATCAGTGAGCTAAAATGGACCAGCATAGGCCATTTTCAGTCAGACAATCATATGGTCTACTATGCTGGGAATGATAAACTAAAGAGAAATGGGGTTGCATTCATCATCAAAAAAGACATTTCAAGATCTGTCATGAAATACAATGTTGTAAGAAGAGAAGGAAATTTCAGGAAAGATATCATTCATGATAACCCACCAGAAAATTAAATACCTTGGAATCAATCTAACCAAAGACCCTTCAGATCTCTACAAGGAAAATTTCAAAACATTAAAGAAAGAAATAGCAGAGGAAACTGAAAAATGGAAAGACCTCCCCTGCTCCTGGATAGGGAGAATTAATATAGTTAAAATGGCTATCCTGCCAAAAGCAATCTATAGATTTAATGCAATACCCATTAAAATTCCACTGACTGACTTTACAGAAATAGAAAAAATGATCCAAAAATTCATATGGAACCACAAAAGACCACGTATAGCCAAAACACTTTTAAGCTGCAAATCTAATGCAGGGGGAATCACAATCCCTGACTTCAAACTTTACTACAAGGCAGTGGTTGCAA